>SRLM01000490.1:1692-82391 GCA_015708895.1 Populus ilicifolia | reverse complement strand
AAATTGATTTATTATAAAGGTAATTTTTTACATTTTTTTACTTTTTTTATCAAATACATATCACAGTTTATAACTTAATTAAAAAAGCATCACAATTCATAGATATAATTTTGTTAAGATTTTTTTGAAAGTTATTTTAAATTTTAAAAATAAGCAAATATTAACCTTGATTTTCAACTTAATATAGTAATTACTGTGTTCAAAGTAGTTTTTATATATTTTAATTAATTTTTTGAAATTTTAAAATTAACAGTTGATAGTATTTATTTAAATAAAAAAAAGGTAATAATCTTTAAGAAATGAATGATATTCTATGATAGTAAGCATAACTGATAGGGACTTATTATAAAATATAAAATAGATATATATTGTTAGGGATTAAGCTTGTATGGAATCAATAATATGAATTTTTAACTCTTTATTTATTTCAATTATTTTGAAATTATGACCACAAAGTTTTTCTTTTTTTAATTTCAACTAGCCATTAGATATTGATTGCGAAGTCCTTCAACAATTTTTCTATGGTTTTTTTTTTTTATGTAATGGTCATATTTGTAAATCCCTATTTCAATTTAAATATATGTTATCGTTGTTATTATTATTAAGTTGTTCTTGTTAGTAGATTATTTGTTATTACATAGTCTATTTTTTTATATTTAATAATGTTTAAATTTGATATTTTTTAATTATATAAAATAAAGTTTTAATATTGATAAATATTTAATAAAAATGAATAAAAGAGAATTTCTCTATTACTGCTCCAATATTTATTTATTTTTTCTACTCAACAAGAGAATTGCTACGTTTTCTACTCTCTCTCTCTCTCTCTCCTTCTATCCTTCCTTCGTTTTCTCCTCCTACCTCCATGAGTTGTCAACAGAGCTTCCGCTGTGTCAAATATTTCATCACCTGTACTTTGTTTTCTCATTTGTTTTTATTTTTTTTGTATATATTCTTATATTGTGATTTATGTGCAAGCAGCATCAAAACAGTCCGCAAGAAGAGAGTGAGTAGTAAGTAGTTGAGCGACCATTGATTGTGTTTAGCCTTCGAAATTTGAAGCACAAGCTGCGTGGATTCTGGAACTCAAATCATCGCATCATATTTTCCACAGAAGCTAAGTATCATTTCAAATAAAATAACACACATAAATTCAAATCAATAATATTTAAGCAGTCCAAAAATATACACATAAATGAGCAATTTATCCCAAAATTCACAATATTTTAGCATTTTATTAAAAAGAGAATTTGAATTTATATATCAACCTTATGAGATGCTTGACGTGTCCTGGAATTACTGGAATTATGCTGAAAGGGTTGCTCGATTAAGGGTGGCGTATGTACCGTGGAACAATGCTGTTGTCAATGCATGGAATCACGCTTTGTCACTACTAGAGGGGAATTACCGAGCTGAATTCAAAACCTCTTTATCCCCTCTTTGATTTCTCATTGACAGTGCAATAAACAAACATTCGTAGGGGAGCTCTTCTCTATTAAATTTTTAGTCTTCTTTTTATTTTTCAATCCAAGTCTGTCTTTTCTTGCTATTGCCAAGTGTAATTTCTGTTGCTTCTAGGAAAAAATCTTCCTAGTTCTAAAACTAATTCATTTCCACTTTAATTATTCACCAACTGAGCCACAAACAAATCTTTCTAGAGGGGGATATGTTACGTTGAAGTTCAATGTTTATTTTTATTTTTCAGCTCAAGTCTATCTCTTCTCCCCACTCTTATGTTTTAATGTTATTACTGGTGGGAGAGAATTTTACAAGGTTTGAAATTATAACATCCCCTCTTCGATTCCCCATTAACAATGCTATAAAAAGATCTTTACAGAGGAAGTTCTGCTGCATTAAAGTTTGATATTTGATCATGTTTTTCAACTCAAATCTATCTTTTCTCTCTACTACCATGATGTTACTAGTAAGAAAAGATTTTACAAGGTCTAAAACTACTACATCTCATATTGAATTTGCCACTTGTAGTGCCACAAAAGATCTTTTTAAAAAAAGATTTATTACATTGAAGTTTAATATTTGTTTATGTTTTTCAGCTCATATTTATCTTTTCTCCCTACTTTTGTATTTTTAATGCTAATAGTGGTAAGCAAAATTTTTAGCAGATCTACTACTAGTAAGGTTGTAAACAAATATTCATAAAAGGAGCTTTATTACATTAAAATTTGATATTTGCTCTTGTTTTTTTCTTTAGAGTTGGTTGGTACTACCATTAGTTGTAAGGGGTTGTTTTGTAATGATTTGATAATTGTTTTAGGGTGACTTTAAAATGAAATTTTTTGGTATGAAGAATGATTATTTAGAAGTTCAAGCTTTGTATGATTTGCGGTTTGTTTCAAGATGTTTTACTTGTAGTTTTCATAACTATTGCTATCTTGATTGGGAAGAAACATTCATGGCAATATTTCTTCTCCTCCAGGCCTATTGTTTTAGGGTTTTGTAGGGTTTTTATAGGAGAAAACGATGATATTATAGGGTCTATACGTTAATATAATTTTATCCTCTGATGTAAAATAATAAATTCCTCTCATTCTTTAAAGTAAGGATAAAAACTTGATTTGCTTTGAAAGCTAATGAAGGATATAATATTGTTTTTACATGTTAAGTAGTTTTTTTAAGAGAGAATCTATAAATGGTTTTGATGTAATCAAAGTTGGAATTTTAGCTTATAATTAAATATAAGAATCATGATGTATAAGATTTGTGTTGAGTGGTGAAGAGATGATTAGGGCCGAAAAGCAAGTATTCAAAGATGATTTTCTTTTGTTTTAATGGAAAGAAGATAATAAATAGTAAAATTATAATATTTTTTATTTTAGTTCTCAAATCTTTGAAACTTTGCATGGAGTCCCTAATCAACCTTAATCTTTTAAATTCCTTGCCATTTTATCATTATCCTTATTTAATTGGATCTTTAAATTTTTACACTTTTATAAAAAGTGGGCATTGATCTCAAAATTTTTTAATTTGACCATTAATGAATCTTTAATCTTTAAATTTCTTTCAACTAAACCTTTAATTACACTAATTTTGTCTTTTCAAATTTTAATTGTATTCATAATCTTTTAATTTTTGTGAATTAATCTAAATTAATTCTTCAAACTTAATTTTTTTAATTAAGTCTTTAATTAAATCGATTAAACCCATTAAAAAATTAATTAAATTCTTAAACTTAATCAACTATTCTAATTTTCATTAAATTGATTTTCTAACTTAATTTTTCTTTTGATTAAACCCTTGATTAGATCAATTAGGCTTATCAAAAGTTCAATTAAGTCCCTAAACTTAATTATTTTACAATTTTACCCCTATCTTCAATATCTTTCTTTAATTTGATTCCAAATTCTCATTGTTTTCTTTAATTAGATGTTTAATTATTATGAATGGACTCCCAACCGTAGTCATTAGGTTCAATTTAATCATTCAACTTTCAATTAACTCTTTCTTGTTAATGTTTTATTTTTTTGAGATAATTTTAGAGTATTCAAAATTTGGTTATAACATACTACATATAATAATTAAAAGTGACCAAAAAAGTTTTTCGATCAAGCTAAATCATTTGATTACTTCAGGATTAAAATAACAAAAATATAGAGCATTCAAATAATTCGAATTAAATGACAAGGACTCAAATTAAGAAAAAATTGAGAACTCTGAAAAAAAAAATGAAGGGGTTATTTTTAAATATGTAATGAGAAAAAAAGATGGAGGTGCAAAATCTTACATACTATTAGTGAAAGCCAGAGAAACAGCGAAACCACAAGAAATGGATGCAAAAGAAATCGAACCAAAGCAAACAACGACAACAACATGGAACAGAGAAACAATCCCAAAAGTAATGAAAATTGTCAGCACAAAACTCCCTCAAAGAGACCTCATTTCTCTTTTACTTGTCAGCCCCTGGCTTTACAGGACACTCACTTCCTTCCCACCTCTCTGGATGGTATGTTCTTTTCTTTTTTCTCTCTTTTTGTGGATCAATTTTTAATCTTTATGGCTTGATATTGGTTTTTATGATCTGGGATCTTGTTAAAGGCTCTTGATTTTCGTGAGATGAATAAAGCTGGGGATAGACTCATTGCGGCTACTTCACTGGTAATGATAAGCTCTGGTTTCTACATCCATGTAAAACCATGTGTTCGGTTTCATCCAAACAAAATATTTGTTCTGTTCTGCTTTGTATTTTTTGATATAAGGTAGTTTATATGTATGTGTGCGTGTGTTGTATGGGAAAAGTGATGGCTTTGTGTTGTTTGAAGTGGGGCGGAACTGTGAGAAAGTAGAGCATGTAATTGTTAAGCATAGTGGAAAAAGTTTCTAAAGCTATGATGCCGTTGCTGGAGAGAGAGAGAGAGATTTGGATTATATAGTGAGCTAATTGCTTAGATTCATACATTAATTTTGTGCTACTTCCCTCATTGTATTCTTTCCTTGAAATATGGGACACCAAAAGGTAGTAAATTGAGTTGTTTTATCGAAAAGATAATCATTTTTAGGATATTCAGCAACTAATTATACTATAAATTTAAAGCTCAAAATACAATTTCCATTAAGCTAAATTATTATCTCTCCTAAGTATAAAAATCAACTTCAACATAAAATACATACTACAATGGACTTGGGCATCATGCAAGAACAAAACTAGTTGTGTATATATTTGGGAGCATTTTAAAGATTACATTTTTGTGCTATGGTGATAGACTGATATTGAGGTGTTGGTCATGTTATGTTTATGTAGCCAAGATATCAGCATGTGAAGGAGATAAACCTTGAATTTGCACAAGATATCGAAGACAAACATCTAGAAGTCCTGCAAAGCAAGGTATGTATTATTTGATTATGTCAACAAATGATATTGTGGCAGACTTTATATCTTAACTGCTAGAAGTCTACAAATGTGGGATGTTTTAGCAAATATATGCACTAGTGCCTGAGGATCAATTTCATATAATATGTCTTCTATAATTGACAGATAAGGTTGAGAGATAAACTTAAAACGTCAAGCATGATGAAGGGACAGGACTGACTCTAGGCGATAGGCTTATCAAAAGCTTTTGATTAGCTAATTTAGCTTAGTAGTTCATAGATTTGAACATGGAGAGTCATGATTGTTATTAGTAGATTCAGAGATGTAAATCTTAGAAGGAAATGTTTTAAGCAGTGATATCCAAAATTTTGGACCATTTATGCAAGCAATACAATTCTCCACAATATTAACATGCTGATAAAAGGTTGCCTGCAAACTCTCAGATATTGTCGTTTTTAATGTAAGCAGGTTGAAAAGGCAAGCAAATTCACTTCAGGTCTGAGAATTTAATAATTATAATTGAAAGGAGATTTTGAGGACCCAGGTTACTGCTAAATCACAGATCTAGTGGAAGTAATTTGTCTTTGATAATTGAATCTGAAAATTGCTAGAAATGAAGTTTTTATAATTTTAAATTGTTTTTAAATGATTTGGCCTTCTTTGAACATTATACTGAGAATTCTTAGTACTTCAGTGTACTGTTTCTCTTCAAAAACTGGAGTCTTTAAACCTGAATGGCTGCCAGAAGATATCTGACAAAGGAATAGAAGCAATAACCAGTACTTGTTCTAAACTGAAGGTCTTCTCTATTTATTGGAATGTCAGGTATTTAAAGATCATTTTCAGATCATTTGCTCTTCAAATAGATCCTTAAATGCAAATTTTTTCAGTACTGAGTAGTCTTGCTTGTAAATTGAGCTTCAGGGTAACAGACATTGGTATAAAGCACGTGGTGGAAAATTGCAAGCAAATTATTGATTTGAACTTGAGTGGGTGTAAGGTACTTGATTCGCATATTGAATGTTGCCTTTTTTCTTATATGATGCACATCATACTCAGTTGTGATTAAAAAGAAGAGAAATGTAATTTTGTTATACTTCAATGGTTTTGTAGAAATGTGCTGCACCTTCTGTTTACTTTCTTTCTTCTTCTTTTTTACCGGAAAAGCAACTTTTTTATGCTGTCTTAACTTCACTGTAGGGGGTTCTTCACAAACTTTAGTTTTATGATTACCCAAATGTGCAGAACTTTTGAAGACTTGTTCTAATCCTGTGCAGTTGTTTATGATTGTTTCTTGTGCTTAAGTCTGACTGTTTAAATTCAACTCAATTTACTCAAATTATAGATTTTGGGACCGGTTTGGGTTAACACACAGAACAAGTCAAACATGTTTATAATTAGTATAGCTTGTACTTAATTTTCAATTGTTCATGTTGAATATGCATTATCTCAATGTAATCCATGACTAGAGTAGTTTGATGTTTTATTTGCAGAATATAACTGACAAAGCCTTGCAATTAATTGCTGAAAATCATCAAGACTTGGAGTCATTGAACCTGACTAGGTATGTAACTGATTGATGGTGGTTGTTATTATCATCGATTTTTGGGGATGAAAACTGAATAGATTAATATAAGGGAATGGGCAAAAAAATTACAATTAATCATCGTCAAATGAAATAGGAAGTGCCATAAATTTAGTTCACTGTGTTATGAGGGATGAATTAAAATTGCAAAAAAGAAGTGTTTAAGCTTAAATAAGATCAAGAATAACTTTGTAGTAATCCATGTTATGCAACTCAAAGCATTTTCCTCTAGAAGGATATACTTATAAGGTTATGAATTTGATTGTTACTGGTACAAAACTATACTTTCCTGCTATGGTGTCCTTGCTATAAACTTAGAATCATCTCGGGATTTCTAGGTGTGTCAAGCTAGCAGATGGTGGCTTGCAACAAATATTATCCAAGTGCTCCTCTCTACAGAGTTTAAATCTTTATGCTCTTTCCAGGTACCTCTAGATAGTTGTTAATTGTAATTTTAGGAGTTGCAGTTCCAAATAATAAAAGCTGTCCTGCTTTACTTTCAGTTTCACAGGCAAAGCCTATAAGAACATATCAAGCCTACCCCATCTAAAATTTTTAGATCTATGTGGTGCACAGGTAAAACTCTTTTTTTGCTGGACAAGCTTTTTACATTCTAAAATTTATCCTAGGTTTTGTAATACCTCGATTTGACTTTCAGAATCTATCTGATGAAGGACTCTCTTGTATAGCTAAATGCAAGAATATTGTCTCTCTCAATTTGACATGGTGAGTAAAATATAAGATTATTCCTGGAAAAATAAGAGAAATTTAGCTCAAAAGCTTCTGTTATTTTTCTGTCAGGTGTGTTCGTGTCACTGATGTGGGGGTTGTAGCTATTGCTGAAGGTTGCACCTCTCTTGAATTTCTCAGGTAAATTCCTAGCTTAAGCTAGAGAGAGCTGATAATACATGTTTCTGGCAGTTAACTCCAAGTTAAGGAATGCACTCTCTGATTGCTGGTCCTATCTTTTGTTCTCAGCACTAATGTCAAAATGCATCCCTTCCCTTTCCCAATATAGAATGACTGACAAAGCATGTAAACACTAGATTTTGCAGCCATCTTTAACTGACTGCTTTTCTGGTGCATTTTTAAGATCATATTATTGATTTAAGTCAAGCCTAGTCGGAAGAGTTTGTTGAACATATTGTTCTTTAGTTCTGGTACTATTTGACAGCTTTGTCAAGCTTGAACTTTGCTCAAGGGGAACTGTGCTAGACAAATGTCTTGGCCTTGGTCATTCCGCTGCTCCCAGTTTGCTAGTTTTTCAGAAATGTAGGATAATATTCTGGATGTTAGTATAATTTTCACATAACACAAACTACAGGCTAGGATATCCTAAACACAATAGACAACTGGAAATTTCTTCATATGCACCATATTTTCTCAGTATGGTCATGTTCCATGTGTAGTTAATTTAATATGTTCCAGGACAGATGTTGCTATCTGCCTAATAGAATGACAATCAAATTAATGCCTATAAATTTGGGTAAAATTGACGAGCATGATGTTGTCCATTCTGTATTGTTACTCTGATAAAAGTCAATCAGCATGCAGTGACCTTGCAGTTATTGCAATTTCTCATGCTATGGTCTTGTTTCTGATGTCATGCTAAAAAATGATGCAGCTTGTTTGGAATAGTTGGCGTGACAGATAAGTGCCTGGAGGTCCTTTCGAGGTTCTGCTCAAACACAGTTACAACCCTCGATGTAAATGGATGCATTGGCATAAAGGTATTGGTTGTTTGTTACTGCAAACATCCTCAGAGTTTGTCTTGAAGCTTGTGTATTTATAAATTAATAGTCGGAATAATTACCAATGAGATTGTACCTCACCGGTGCTATTGCATAAGTAGGAGGGGGGCTTGTCAAAAACTAAAACAAAATTGGAACAGGCTCATCAAATAAAAATAAAATAAAAAGGAAGTTAGCAGCAATGCCGTGATACAGCTTTCAGATTAAAACTGGAAAATATGTGGCAGACTCCTCAACCTCCTGTCCTATTCCAAATCTATAAACAAGATAAACAACATGAATATTGGTAATGTCTTTGAGATGGCCAATTCTTGTTTTCTTGCAACTCACAACAAATGCAATGAGAAAAGACGATCTATCTGGCTTGGATCCCATAATATTCCATTACATCCATTATATTCTTGCAATTTGTGCCCTATATTTCTATCCAACATTGATGCAGCTCTCATTATCTAGCAATTTATTGCAGAACACAAAATCCTTCCATTTTTGAATAGCTATTATATATTACCCAAAGCTTAATTTGAATTTTTACATACATGCATTATCGATTAGTGCCAGATGATCTGGTACCTATTGTCAGTGACAAATGGGCCACTTTAGTCACCATTGCTATTACATGACTGTTAAAAAATCATGCAATATGAAGAACAAACAGATACGCTCTATCATGTGGTGGGGCTATGTAGGTCATGTGGGGGAATATGAGAAAAGCATCAATAAGGTTTAATTGAAATTTTGATGTGAATGCTCAAAGCTGGAGGTGCATGACTGCACATTCAGGTTATGCATCACAACAATGTGCTGAGATGGATTCTCATGTGTGAAGGAGTAAACCTGTTATTTATTTATTATTATTCCCTTGATGTTTCTTTCAGTTTTATTTTCACAAGCACGCTAACTTCTTGCAGAGACGAAGCCGTGATGAATTGCTTCAATTGTTTCCTCGTTTGAGGTGTTTTAAAGTGCACAGCTGATGTAGTGTTAAGTGGATAGCTTGCTATTATCCCTTCCCATCAAGTTGAGTGTCCCACATTGTAAGCCATTTTGTTTACTTTAACAAAGTTTGCTGATGACAAAGATTAGGATTATCATATCCATACTGATAAACAGCACATATATATCTCTATGACATCGAACCATGCACTTGTCAGTTCGCAACTACTTTCATGTATTTAATAATCTTGCTTGGATCTGACCAATTTCTATAATTTTCCAGGGCATGACTAGACGATGGGTCACAGCAAGGTCATTCCAGAAAATAGGTGAAAAGGCCAGGATACGTTATGAAAAATTACAGATGCTTACAGGACACATTGAATACTGAAGTCTTCTATTCTTAAATGTATTGCTAAGAAACAGTTTAGAGCCTGAACCTAGACCTCTTACAAATCCGAGTTGGTTTAAAATAGCTGTGCTAGATAAAAAAAATTTAATCAGATATATCTTACTGTAATATCACCTTATTGTTTTTTTATCATTTGATATTTCATTTTGGTCAGAGGATGTTGCATGTTCGCTTGCATTGGAGTTTGAGTTAGTATCTATATGATCAGTGGTATTAGTTGCTGCACAATTTTGGGTGTGATCAAGTGACAAAAAATAGGGCTTGCAGATTGGTCGATAGTGGAAAGAGTGATGGAATTACAATACGTGGAGTAATTTCTTAACATGAGCATTACACATTTAATCGACATGGATTATATGCAGTGATATCTTCTAACCCGCGATGGTGAGAGCTGATGTGATAACAGCAACCATGCTCACTTCAAGCCATTTCTTTTCCTTCATTGTATTGCTTGAACTGGTTCGATCGCCTGTGATGGGGAAGTTAGTACAAAAGCGAGGTGTGCTAAAAAGAAATGCCATCCACTTTAACACACGTTTACTCGATATGATGAAGGTTGGCAATAGGTCATTACCAGCAACAGCTGCGTTACTCTTATTGCTTGCTGCAAAATCCTCGAAAACTTGAGCATCTGTTGAATTAGGAGCCAGATGTAGCATTTCTGTCAAGAAGGAAAACAATGATACAAAGGAATGATAAACCAAGCAGATCTCGGTCTCAAAATAGCTTGAAACATCTATGTAAGCGTTAAAAAATCATTTGTTTTAGAGGTACCAGGGCATGCAGAAACATTAGCAGGAGCGTGACAAATTGAAGGGAGGCTCAATGCAAGGGTAGCATTGATCTTGAAGCCAAGGTCGGGTTCATTGCGATCCTTAACTATGATGCATAGACACTTCTCTGTCTTGCTAATTTCTTGTCGTAATCCGCTGCAACATGTTGGAGTGGGAACTTTTGTGTCGCCGCCAACAAAAGGTAGGCATGCTGAGAGGCTAGCCAACTGCTCATTACACTCTCTTTTATCCGCAGCCAAATCTGAGAAGACAAAATCAAACATCATCAAGACTACAATGCTTGAAACCATGACATGAACGACCTCTGAACACATTGTTCTTGCCATGAAAAGGAAGAACTGTGTCTGATGTTAAGCTTAGCTGAACTCAATGTGATAAAAGTAGTGTTTTCACTGCGAGGTTTTTCGTGTGTAGAATTGTCGACCTTTATGGACTTGTGCATTTATAAAAAATACTCTTTCTTACCATTGGATGAAAGTTTATTTATATATCGAGGATGGTAAGCATATAACATCAGAGGCAACCAAGCATTGAGATATATTATTTGTTTAAGTGAAACTCTTTTCGCACGCCCTCTTATTATAAATAAATTCAGTGAGCCAGTATATATGAAATGTCTGGCTACCTTAGTATATAAAATAAATATATATGTGACCTAATAAATGCATATAATATACATGCCAATCATGACTTAATAAATGTATTTTTGTCACTTGACTATCGCATGCCACCATTTGTTAGTAATATACTAGATAGGTGTGTTTGTTTTTTGCATTTAAGGAGTGTTTTTGAAAAAAAATATTTTTATTTTTTAAATTTTTTATTTTTATGATTTTAAATAATTTTGATATGCTGATATCAAAAATAAATTTTAAAATATAATAATAATAATAAATTATTTTAATATATTAAAAAAATACTTTTAAAATCCATCATTACTATAATTTTAAGTTTTGTAAAGTAAACAATAATATCATACAAGCAATCAAAAGACATGTAGAGTGAGTTAAAAGAGTCTAGAGATGACATAAATAATAATATCATCTTGGAAAGCATAAGCTACCAATAAAAAACAAATGAAAAGGGAAAAAAGAGAGGTTATTCAAAATAAAATATTAAAAAGTTTCAGTGTTACAAATTATTATAAAAAGATTCAGATCATATTTAAAAGTCACACTGTCGAGATTATCAATACATTGTGATATTTTACAAAGATTCAGTTTGATAATATCCTCAATTAAATTATTATTATTATTATTATTATTATTATATTTATTGATATATTTATTTGCATGAAAAATAAAAGCTTAAAAAATCTAAAGATAAAAATATTCCACAAAAAGTTAATTCTTTGTTAAGATTTTATAATGAGTTTGGCACATACATGTTAAAATCAAAAAAATTAAACTTAATAGTCATTTAAGTTCAAGAAAATTTAGATCGAATAAATATACTAAATCTAAAAAACTTTAACTTGGCAGTTAGCTAAATTTAAAAAACAAGGGTCTGACAGATATGATAGGCTCAAAAAACTTAAAAATTACCAAGTATTAAGGCTATATATCTGATCCTAAATGATTTTTTACAACATAGGTATAAAAAACATAATAAATCATTATATCTTTTCATCTATAATAATTATTCATATTAAAGTAATAATTTTTCTATACTTATAAGTGTATATAAGATCTTTTAAAAGACTTGTCATGATATCAAAGCTCTAATTCTGAGAATATAAAAATCCATACAATCCATGAATCCACACAACCAAATATCTCATGGCTGGTGACGAAGACCAAAAGCTTTTTAAACACAATAAGAGCTTAAACTCTTTCAAGATGTCATAATCATGGAAGAACTCCAATCATCCACTTTTTCTCCATCACTTAGATCAACCAAACACTGTCCTTATTTCACAATCATTGATGGAAGATAATTACACAACATGGGAACAATCAATGAGCATGGCACTTACTATAAAAAACAAGAAGGGATTTGTAGATGGAACTCTTAAGAGACTGACTCATAATCCTGATGAGCAACAACATTGGGACTGCAGTGACATTCTTGTAAAAACCTGGCTGTTAGGAGCAATGTCGAAAGATATCTCAAGTAGTGTCATCTATTACAAGGACATAAGAGGTATATGACTAGAATTGAAAAGAGAATTTTCTCAAACTAACACTATTTCATTGTTCTATAGAGAAAATGTCATTCATGATTGTGAACAAAATACAAACTCAATCATGTCCTTTTCCACAAAACTCAAAAGCCTGTAGGATAAGAGGATAAGAAGGATGCCCTTTGTGTATTCCCTCTTTGTAATTATGAGGCAGCTATAGTAGTTAAGGTTTTCATGGAGACACAAAAGACCATAAAGTTCTTGATAGGGCTTAATAATAGGCATAAATCCCTTTCCAAACCTGAACAAAGCTTATACAATTGTTTTACATCATGAAAAACAGGCAAAGACTTTTATTGAAAAGTCAACGACACCACCAAAAGCATATGCTTTTATAGTAAAGAAGGTGATCGATTATTTTAACTCTATAAAAGAAAAGGCTAAATTTTATGAAAAATACAACATGAATAATCAAACCACAAAGAACTGCAGGGCTTATCTCAAATACACACATTGCAATGGAAAATGACATACCTATAATTATTGTTGAAGAAGAAAGAACGCTACTAAAGGTGGACAAACAAGATCGAAAACAAATCATGTACCCCCTCAAAATAATAGTAATGAAGCTTTGCCTAATTTTCCTTTTTTACGAGAAAAGTGCCATCAACTTCTCAGTTAACTTTTTACAAAAGCAAAGTCTGTCTTAGCCAATCTAGTTGGTAACATTTCAAATTATAAGGAACTTTCAGGTAAAACATTTCAGTTTACACATAGTAGTAAAGAAACCACTTGAATACTAGACAGTGGTACAAGTGATCACATTGTTTGTAACCCAAATTTGCTTATCTCTCTTAAATCAATCCATAACCGTTGGGTTAAGCTTCCTGATAGAACCTTCACACACGTTACTCATATTGACACAATATCTTTCTCTCCACACTTTATTCTTCATAATATCCTTTGTGTCCCGCTCTTCTATCTTAACCTGATTTTTATGAGTAAACTAGCATTTGATTTATTCTACATTACTATCTTTTTCAGATAAATTTGTGTCATACAGGACCTACGATCGAGGAAGATGATTGGGATAGGAATTGAGAAGTAGGGCCTCTACTGTCTTAATTACTTAACAAAAGGAACATGCAATGTAGTGAACACCAACACAGACAACTTATGACATCAACAATTTGGTCACCTTTCAAATATAACATCTTTATTATATATATTCCTTACCAATAGAACATGTATTTCAAATACTTGCTCTATCTATCTTTTAGCCAAACTCACTAGACAACCTTTTCTATTAAGCACTATACGTAGTAAATCTTGCTTTGATTTAATTCACATTGATATTTGGGGTGGTTATCATATCCCATCTTTTTCTGGTGCATAATATTTTTTAACCATTGTTGATGACCATTCATGAAGCATATGGGTAATTTGATGAAATATAAATTTGAAGCATGCATTCTACTGCTAATATTGATACAACTTTGCAACCTCCCCAACTGGCTTCACCACGACCACGTAGGTCTTCTCGCGCCATAAAACTTCCAACTACATTGCAGGGCTTTCATATTGATACAACTTTGCCCTCACACCCCAATCCGTCAGCTTTCTCGTACAAATTCATCTCTTCAGGTATGGCTCATAGCCTTTCCCATGTCATATCTTATGTTACTCTTTCTTCCCTTCACAGAACTTCCACTGCTAATATGATCATACAAAAAGAGCCTATCTTATTTTCTTAGGTAGTTAAGGACCCATAATGGAGAGCAATGATGTTGTACGAGGTTTAAGCACTCTATACTAATAAGACTTGAAGTTTGGTTTCTCCTCTAGCTCATAAACCACCAATTGGTTGTAAGTGGGTATATAAAATCAAGTATAATCCCGATGGCATAATTAAGCACTACAAGGCCAGGTTAGCGGCCAAGGTTACAGCCAACTTAAAAGGATCGACTATAGGAAAACATTTGTGTCAATTATTAAGTTCATAATAGTTTGCGTTTCATTTAGTTTTGCAGCCATGCAGAATTAGCACCTTCATCAATTGGATGTAAATAATGTGTTTCTCAATAGAGATCTTATGAAGATGTTTACATGCAGCTTCCTCTTAGCTTCGAACGAAAGGGGGAGAAATGAGTTTGTAAGCTACACAAATCTTTATATGGCCTAAAATAAGCCTCAAGGCAATGGTTTTTGAAGCTTTCCTTAACCCTTAAATTAACTGGCTTCAAACAATTATGGTCTGACTATTTTTTATTCATCCGATACCATCAAGGTATCTTCATAGCTTTATTGGTATATGTCAATGATGTTATTTTAACAGGAAATACTTTAGAAGACATCACAAAAACCAAGTGCTTTCTCTCAAGCCAATTCAAACTAAAGGATATGGGATAATTGAAATACTTTCTTGGAATAAAAGTAGCAAGATCCAAACACTAGATTTCCTTGTGTTAAAGGAAATATGCATTGGAAATCTTTGAAGATACAGGGTTCCTTGGTGCCAAACCTTCAAGGTTTCCAGCTGAACAAAATGTGACACTTACACAAGAAGATGAAGACCTATTGAAAGATGCTTCCCAATATCAAAGACTGGTTGGACGTCTCATTTATCTAACCATCACACGGCCAGACCTTGTATACACAATTCATATATTTAGTTAGTTCATAGACAAACCTAGGCAGCCTTACTTAGAAGTAGCGCACAAGGTATTGAGATATATCAAACAAGTACCTGGTCAGGGAATTCTCTTACCTTTAAAAGGATCATTATAGTTAAGGACATATTGTGATACAGACTGGGCTCGTTGTAAGGACATTAGAAGATTAACAACTAGCTACTATATTTTTCTTGGACAAGCTCCCATTTCATGGAAAAAAAAACAAAGTATAGTGCCAC
Source organism: Populus ilicifolia (assembly GCA_015708895.1). Classification (NCBI taxonomy): domain Eukaryota; kingdom Viridiplantae; phylum Streptophyta; class Magnoliopsida; order Malpighiales; family Salicaceae; genus Populus; species Populus ilicifolia. The sequence goes on along the minus strand of SRLM01000490.1, from coordinate 67,055 downwards.
GTTCAAGTGCAGAAGCTGAGTATTGTTCCATGGCTACTACATGCTGTGAAATAACATGGTTGCAATACATTTTAAGGGACTTGAATGTTAAGCATGAGCAGCCAGCTAAGTTGTTTTGTGACAATAAAACAATAATACATATAACGTTAAATCCTGGATTTTATGAACGAACCAAACATATAGAAATAAACTGTCATGTAGTGCGAGAAAAGGTGCAGAAAAAATTAGTCAAAACCATAACACATCCAGACCATGGAGCAACCAACAAACATCTTCACTAAGCCACTAAGTTCAAACCAATTCTCCATATTACTAGACAAGTTAAGAGTGATTAACATACACTCCAACTTGAGAGGGAGTATTGAAGGAAAAAAATCTCAAATGATTAGGTGATATACTATAATCAATAGGATTAAGATTTAATACTCCAACTTGAGAGGGAGTATTGAAGGAAAGAATCTCAACAGACATAGACGGTGGAGACTAAAAAAACAAGACAAAAAAAAGATGAAGACAAAATTATATGTGGTTGTAGTGTACAAGACAAAATGATTGTTTATATATCGTGTTTAGTTATGATAGATAAGACACAATAAAATATGAAAAAATATATTTTATTTTTAATATGTATTGACGTCAAACTTATATATTTTAAAAATAATTAAATACTATTTTTTTTATTTTAGTTTATATTAAGAATTCAAATTAATAATATTACAATAACTTTAGTTATAAAACAAGGACTGGATCGATGGGATGACCTGAAATAGATCAAATCAAGGTCTGTATTAGTCTAAGTTTTTTTTTAAAAAGAAATGATTAATTCTTCTTAGCCCGATATAAAACTGAGGTCAATCTAGGATAAAACATGAGTTAAAAACCCATTGACTTTTTAGAAAATAAAATTTGGTCAAAATAAAAATGCTTTGATTAATTTTTAATTTTTTAGGTTATCTGGGTTAACCACTTGTGACATGAACCTTTCTTTGAATTGACTCTCGAGTCAAATTTTAAAAATTATAATAATAATAATTTTTATTCATCGCTTACTTGGGTCAACTCGTGTTTAAAAATTATAATAATAACAATTTTTATTCTTACATTGACCCATATCAACCCGACTTGACTTTTCTAATTAGTGACCTAGGTCTTGCCCCAAGTTGATCATCAGATCAAGTTTTAAAAATATGATAAAAATTATTTTTATTCTTATATTGATCCTTTTAACATATGACTCAAATCTTATCTTAGGTCGAATTCTAAATTGAGTTTCAACACTATAATAATTATTTATATTTTGACACTAACTCGAGTTAATCTAACCCATGACCCGAGCCTTGACCAATAACTAAGGTTTTGACTTCGATTAATCCCCAAATTGTATTTTAAAATTATAATAATAATTATTTTTATCATTGCAAGTCTTCATAAGACAACTTTGAAAATAAGATTTTTTTGCAATTATATTTTAGGAATTAAAAAATATTATATATAAAAACATGTTACTTTTGTATCTTCTATTTTTAAAGTATAAAAATTAACTTTAAAATTATCTAGAGATAAATTTATTTTTATATCCTTATCCCTATCTCTTCAACCATATATATTTCTATCTTTATCATTTCTATTTTTTCTATTCTAGGATAATAGTTGAACACTATCTTAGAGCCAATGATTTGAGTCGTAGGTTTAGAGGGTTAAACCATGAAACTTGATTTTATACAATAAATTATAATTTTAATATTAATAAAAATATATTATGTTGGATTTTTATTAAAAAGCTAGGCCATGTATTTTATTTAGTTTTTATAGTTATTTTTGAACTTGTTATATTGATCGGGTTATATTAAAATTTATATTAAAATAAATTTTACATGTGTTAAATTTTAATTCGAGATAGATAAGAAATGAGAAGGAAAGATTTTAAAATTCACCTAAGAACTGTATTTAATAACCATGGTAAATATTTTGTTGCCATCTGGAATAAATTTTTTAAATCTGAGTTGGTAAACTAGTTTATAATGAGATGGATTCGTGAAGTGGGTTCGGTTATAATAAGAATAATGTAATTTTGAGACATGAGACATGGCAGAACAGCGAGCTAACTAAGACTGCACGTACACATTCCCGGGAAGTGGAAATATAAAACCTCAGTACATATAAAACTTACTATTATAGTATTATCATTAAGAGGATACTGACACTCTCCCAACGAATAACACCTCTCGTTTTGGAAGGGTTTACTTAGGAGCCGATTCTAGACATAGCAGAACACCACCGTTGCCACCTCCAACACCACCACACAAACCCACGCGCGTCGTATTTTCATATTATTATTATTATTATTATTATTCGCTCTACCTTTTTCTCTGTAAAACCCTAATTATCGAAATCTCCCCTTTCTCTCTCTCCCCCTCTCTCAAAAAATTTCAAAAAATTCTCGCTCCCTCTCTCTCTGGAAATTTCTCGATCATCTCCCTAGTCGATCCATCGCTCTCTAAACCCTAACTTGAATTTCACTTGTAATTTCTCGAGATCTGCTGTTTATTTTTTTAATCGAGATATCTAGGGTTTTTGATTGATTGATTGATTTAGGCTGGCGGGTAATCGGTTCGATTAAATGGCGGATCCGCCAGATAATATCCGCCGATTGATTTTATTTTCGATGATAGGGTTACAGTGTGATTAGGAAAGTGAAGTGTAACAAAAAAACTTTGAAGAAGAAAATAAAAGCATGCTGAGCGTGCTGCGTGTGCATCTTCCATCGGATATTCCTATTGTTGGCTGCGAGTTAACGCCGTATGTTGTTTTACGGCGACCAGATAAGGATTTTATTACCGATGATGTGCCCGAGTCTGCCCCTCTTGACGGTCATTTCTTGAGATATAAGTGGTGAGTGATTTTCTTTTGTTTTTGCTTGTAATGGATTTTCAGAATTTTTGGACTTGGCTTATTATTTTTGTGCATTTTGGGGCTCTTTTAATGTTATTATGTGTGTTTTAAATGGGTTGGAATAGTCTGTTACGCGGGGTTTGCTAATGCTGTGAACTTTTTATAAATGTAGAGTGGCAGAGCTAAAGATTGTGGGTGTGAATAATTGGTACTGTGTAATAGGGTTTTTATTTTTTTGCATTCGGTGGTGTCAGTACTTATGTGAAGTGAATTTAATTAATGACTGTATTCTGGTTCGGGGGACATCTTCAATATGCAAGCAGAGTTTTCTTTTTGGCTTACTTTTGCATATTTTATTTTATATGGATTGTATCTGAATATTGTTTTCTGGTGTTTAGTGGCTGCTTTAATGTGTCGTTCTAATATTTGTTGTTCTCATTTAAAGCGTTTTAGATAACATATCTCAAGGCTTAAAATTTCTATTAATACACTGGGGATAAGTCAAATTGCTTGGTGAATTAGACTCCATGAAAACGGTATGTTGCTGTAGCAAGGATTATTTGGTTTGGTGTTGTGGTGACTTATACGACAAAAAACTAGGGTAAACTGAAAATCTAGGCTGTGTAGTTTGTATTTTACTTCCCCCCCCCAATTGTTAGGTGCCATTGTTGTCCAAGGCAATAGGCGCTAAAAGGCTCCAAGCTTGTAAAATGCCTGAGTTGCGAGGTGCACACCCAAATGAACCAATGTGATATACTATAAATTAAGAAAAAGTAATATTATATTATATAAATTTAAAATGTACATCTTCCCAATTAAGATTAGATTATTATAAAATCAAAAGAAAATAGAAAATACCATAACATAGTCATATAAAATTTTAAAATTTTCATCCTTAAAGCAAAATAAGATAATTTAAAGTAGTAGTTAGCCATATAGATTAAAAAGAAAAATTAAATATCAGTTAAAAAAATGGATGAATAGGTCAAAACATAAATCAGTTAAAAAAAAGAAGAAAAATCCTACATAAAAACAAGAACTTCAAGCAGGTGCTAGCCTTAACGCCATGCACCCACTCACAAGGCACTTGTCTAGGCGGCACAATCAATTGCCCGGGTCTAGTAAAGGCGCTGGGGCCTCGCCTTGCTTGGAGCGCCTAGGCGAGTGCCTCAACCCCTCTTCACAACTGTTAGGCACATCGTACCACCACATGGTGAACAGTGAAGAGTCGTAATAGAAAGGGAGGTGTTGAATTACTGATTAGTGATGAAAATGAAAGCTTTTACATTATGGAGTTTTAAAATTAACTCAGTGAGCTACAAGTAATTATCTTGAAATATTTGACATGTTGACTCAATAAAATGATGTTGTGTGTGAGCTGTAACACTTGATGGCCTTTTACAGCTTCACAGGGTGGCAATATACATCTCAAATGTTGGGCATTCAATTTTTTTTTTTTTTAAATATGAGTCAGTAATCCAGGGTTGAAGTTTTTAACCAACAGCAAGTAAACCTAAGAAGAGAAGTGAGAGACATAATTGGTAGTTGGACCACGTGTCTCGGCTTTTGAGTCATGCTTGTCCTCCGGTCTTGCACTTTTCTCTATTTTCTGTTGGGTGGTTGATTGGATAGATTCTAATGTGTCTTATAAATTTATTAATGTGGTCAGTTGTTATTGAACTAGTCGATGCACATTTGTTTGAAGACATATTGATGATTTAATGGGAATAGATATATGTTATCAGACAAGGGTTCTGGCACAAGTGAGATTTGCCATTTGAGATTAATAATAGTTCAAAATTGAAAGAGCTGCAATGCTTCCAGACTTAATTCCTTAAAAAGTAATGTTAATGATTGTTATATACCAATTTGGGTAATTGCTTTTAGTAATGAAAACTGTTACTATAATTGACTAGTAGTATGGTGATCTGTGTTGGGGTTTTGCTTCCTGACCTGTACAAACTTCCTCCTGTAGCACTTAAAAAGTAAGAATTTAATGTTACTTTCTTAGTTTTCCCATTGGATTTACTATTTAAAGTGCCTTATCCATTATGGGGCAAATTGTTAAATAAATTTTTTTGGAGGAATATAGTATTTGTTTTTTCCCCCACTACATCAATTAGATAAGTTAATATCTTGGAGGTGTTAGGGTCACCACCTTTATCATTCTTAATTCATGTGCCACATGACCTGGCCTTGACCATTTGGCATGGACATGGGCATGAGCCTCTGTTCCCATGCCTTATTATCTGGTGAGGACCCATGCCTGTGCCCTGCTCTTGTTCTGGGTTCTGAGAGCTCTCAGTTCTACTTGCTGACGTGGCAGCTGTTTGGCAGTAATGTGCTGTATGCAATAATAGAGGGAATGATAATGCACATGCATGCTCAACATGTGTTTTGTTATTTTCTTTGATAGCTGGCGTATGATTTGGAATAAAACCTTGGTATCATTGGTATTTCCCAACATTGCATGCTAATAGTTCTCTTCAATATTTGTTTGTGAGAACATTCTTATAAAAAAGAAGTTTGAACATATATAAGATCTGGACTGGATTAATCTGGTTGATGGAAAAGCTTTTAGATTTTTGTCACCAGCTTAAGATATGGATGTCTTCACTTTTCCTAAAACATGGTGACTTTAAGGTTTAGGATTTTTAGCTGGAACTTAGACCATTTTTGTCATCCTTTTTGTTTCCTTCAGGAGGTGTTTTTTTGACAAAAAAGGTGTGACCTGTATTGTTAGCTTTATTGACATTTTTGCTTTATGGTGACACATTTGAGTACGATAATTGTAAGCTGTCAAGCAAAATATGCTTAGCTAGTGGGACCATTTGTAGTTGGTGCAGAAGACAGAGAGAGTACCCTGTGGTCAATATAGTTAAAGGAGAAATAAGGAAACTTAAAAATGGAGTTCATTTTGAATGGTCAAAAGAATATCATAATTAAATGTAATGTAGTGCCAATTATGGATAACATATGAATGGATTTGAAACAAATCTTTTTTTGACTTGGTAAATGACTTAGTAGTAGCAGCAAAATAAATTGTAAAAGAACTGATTAAGCATCAGCGCGTTAATTTAGCATATTTACACATATTTTAAAGTTTAGCTTTTCAATGGAATTGCTGTTTCATGCTTGTGATTTGGTTGAACTTTAAGGTGCATCCTCTGACTGGCCATCATTGCACCTGTACCTTAGTTACAGGATGATTTGAAACATAGAAGTTAGTCTTATCTTAGTTTGATATGCATCACCCTGTTTTTGGGCCTGTTTGCAGGTATCGGATACAGAGTGATAGAAAAGTTGCTGTATGTAGCGTACATCCATCTGAGCTTGCTACACTGCAGTGTATAGGTTGTGTTAAGGCCAAAATACCTGTTGCCAAAAGTTACCATTGCTCTCCCAAGTGCTTCTCTGATGCATGGCAGCATCATCGTGTTCTACATGATCGAGCTGCAAGTGCTGTAAATGAAAATGGAAATGAGGAGGAAGAGTTGTTTGGGCGTTATAATAGCTCAGGATCTGGAGTTCTTAATACTAGCTTATCCGGTTCTGCATCAAGTGCTAGCTTGACAAATGGTTCCACACCTTTGTACCCTGCAGTGGTGACACAGAGGAGTGGTGAAACTTGGTTTGAGGTTGGGCGTTCCAAAATATATACACCATCAGCTGATGATATTGGCCATGTTCTCAAGTTTGAATGCGTTGTGGTAGATGCAGAAACTAAATTACCTGTAGGACATCCAAACACACTACTAACTTCCCGTGTCATTCCAGCCCCCTCCCCAACTCCACGTCGTTTGATCCCAGTTAGTGGACTTGATGCAATGGTGCCTTTAGATTTGGATGGTCGTATCTCATCAACTGGAACCTTTACTGTGCTTTCATACAACATTTTATCTGATGTGTATGCTACAAATGACACATACAGTTATTGTCCTTCATGGGCTCTTTCTTGGCCATATCGTCGACAGAACTTACTAAGGGAAATAGTTGGCTATCGTGCAGACATTGTTTGTCTTCAGGAGGTAAGACAGGAAATAAATATCAATTTCATTTATCAGTCAGGACAGTGAGTGGAAATTTTAAAGTTGATTTTTTTGTGTTGAAGTTCTTAATCTTGTCAGAAAATGCAAGTGAAAATGATAGACACGGGGATAGATGATTGGACTTCTTTCATTCTTTTCTTTTTGGCTGCCTTGCTATTGCTTTTGTTTCTTTAGGTTTGGCTAAGTAAAATAGTCGGACTCTAACTGGATTACTTATTCTAGCAATGCTCTAGATGAAAAAGACTGATTATGTTTCTTCAAAGACCTTATATGAAAACTATTTGTTAGTGAGCTCACTATAATCTATGATGTACTTGACAAGATTTATGGTAGCTTCCTGGAAAATTGAGTCTTGCATAGATAATTCTTTGTTTAATGGTTATATTCATCAATGGTGAAGGGAGATAATCTTCTTCCTATTCAGGGAATCTTAAACAATTTTTTCCTCCTTTCAGGTACAAAGTGATCATTATGAGGAATTTTTTGCCCCTGAGCTGGACAAGCATGGTTATCAAGCCCTATATAAGAGAAAAACTAATGAGGTTGTTAAACTACTCGTTATCGTTGCAATTCACGCATCAAGTTTAATATTCATAATTAATGCTTAGTCTTGTTATTAATTGCAGGTCTATGCTGGAAATATCCATACAATTGATGGTTGTGCAACATTTTTCTGCAGGGATAGATTTTCACATGTTAAAAAATATGAGGTTTGAAAGTCCTTTGGACGTGGGGGTATGTTTTTGTGTAGTTTTTCTTTGTTTTTTATTTCATGCATCAAAGGGTCAATTGCTTGCAGGTTGAATTTAATAAGGCTGCTCAGTCTTTGACTGATGCGCTGGTTCCAAGTGCTCAAAGAAAAACTGCTCTAAATCGACTAGTTAAGGTTAGTGCATTGCAGTTGATTTTGTTGAAGTTTTGCAGGTGCACGAGGAACTTTTTCCATTTTATGTTGGCCTAGTTATCTCATGTAAATTCTTTTATACTTGTAGGATAATGTTGCATTAATAGTTGTTCTGGAAGCAAAATTTAGTAATCAAGGAACTGATAATCCTGGGAAGCGGCAGCTACTTTGTGTTGTAAGTGATCTTGTGCTTATTATTGTGTCAAATAGTGATGCTATTTTGGACCTCATAAAGAGGTTGTTCCAGCAGTCGTGCCTTGTTTTCTCTTTAAAAAATATTTTTCTTCTTAATGCTAAATAGTATGGCTTCTGTCATAATTTGCTCATGAGGTCTCTTATTGATGGTGCGGATATGGTACTGTCTCTTATGAAATGTCTGTGCTGTATTTTTTCACCTTTTAAATTTGCCTGAGGTTGGTGCAAAACAGAAGATAGTTGCTCCAATTTTTATGGGTTAATAACTTAATGGTTGTAATTGCTTTTGGATTCCTTTTATCTTGCAATACAGGCAAATACACATATAAATGTTCACCAGGATTTAAAGGATGTCAAGCTTTGGCAGGTTCTTATTTATTTCTCCATTTTATGTGTAAATTACTTTTGATTTTTGTTTGTGAACTTGATGATTGATTTGTGATTTCTGGTTTGTGAATTAGGTCCTTACTCTCTTGAAAGGATTGGAGAAAATAGCTGCTAGTGCTGACATTCCTATGTTAGTGTGTGGAGATTTCAATTCAGTTCCTGGAAGGTTGGTCTGCTGTTATGAAACAGTTTTATCACTTATAGAAGATGCGTTTGCCTTGTGCATGTTTGGTACATTCAATAACCAAGGTTACTGTTGAACCTGGTTGCAGTGCCCCCCATTCTCTTCTTGCAATGGGTAAGGTGGATCCATTGCATCCGGATTTAGTAGTAGACCCTCTTGGAATCTTACGGCCTCACAACAAGCTTACACATCAGCTGCCGCTGGTAATATGTCCTCTGATAAGAGACTGGTCTCAGTATATGGCTTGCACTAAATTTCTTTCTGGAGATTTTAGGGAAATCAAAATGCTGGTAGCTTTTGGCTAATATTTTATATTTGAAAAGGAAGGCCAAGAGGAAGGCTTGTCTCTTGTTTCTGGGGTGGTGGGATTTAGGCAAGGTTCATAATGTCTGCTCTGGTTGTATGGGCTGTGCTGGTAGTGATACAATTAATATTGCAGGTCAGTGCATACTCATCTTTTGCAAGAGTGGGTGTTGGTCTTGGTTCAGATCAGCAGAGGAGGAGAATGGACACTACAACAAATGAACCCTTATTTACGAATTGCACTAGAGACTTTATCGGTGCTCTAGATTATATATTTTACTCAGGTTAACTTCTTTGGAACACATTATTCTTTCTTATCTTTTTCCGTGCTGTTGATTCCTATCCTAATTTGGTCATGCTATTTGAAGTTTGATCCTTGTTTGATGCAAAGCTTAGTAAAATGGGATTCACAGTTGTTATTTTCTGTCAGCGGACTCTTTAATGGTGGAGTCTTTGTTGGAACTATTGGATGAGGAAAGCTTGAGGAAAGACACAGCCCTTCCTTCTCCAGAGTGGTCTTCAGATCATATAGCACTTCTTGCTGAATTTCGTTGCAAGAATAGACCAAGACGTTGACACTACAGGTAGCAAATATGAGTTTTGTTGCTGAATTTCTTTCTACCTGTTTTTATGGATTTTTCTCTTCCATGGTTTTTGGTTTTTTCATGCAATATGGATGTCAGTTTGTGGTTCCTTGAGGCCTATGCTATTATTAGAATCTGCAATATGTGTTTTATGGAAGGGCTTGACAGAAATAGTTGCCTTAAATTGGTGTATCTAAGTGAATAGTCATCAACTGCCGTTGTGCTAAATTCAAGGAGATTGCTCAGTCCCAGCTTGAGCCTTTGGAACATCACTCTGTTGCTGAATTTATTAAAAGAAGTTTCTCATGAAGAGGAAATGCCTTTGTTTACATCCTCAATACTTTTTGGGTGCTCGGGCATGGTTATTTTTCCTAACAGATGTAATAAAAGATATGTCAAGGACTATCTAGTCCTGGACTTGCAACTCCCAACTCATGGTCGAAAGCTATGCAAATCAAACATGTGCCGGTTTACTTTCCATGCTAGCAGGGTGACCCTTGAGAGAATTGGTGGTTCATTCAAAATTAAGTGTTAGGCTGTTTGAAAATTGGAGCCTTTATTTTAGCCACTACCTTTGTGATATGTAGTGCTTGATTGAAAGAGTTTCTGATTTGTATGATGAGTTTTAAATACCGGACCATCTAATAATCGCAATGTGGTCAGTATAGGGGTTTTGTATTTTGAAAAACTTTGTTAAAATGCGTTTCTTTTCTGCTGGTCCTAGAATGAGAATTTAAATGCACCTTCTCTTCTGTGTGTGTATGTGTGTTTTGCTATTGTTTTGAATGATGGTTAAATGATTGATTAGTTGCTGTTAATGTGGACAGGATTAGAGATCCCAAGGCAATGACCTGCAGATATGGATCGATTTAAGCTATTGTAAGAATCGTAGATCATGGTTAATATTCTCTATTCTAGGTGTCTCCTAGCTAATGGGGATCCTTGCTATGATCTGCTTTGTATCATGTGACCTGTCTCATAGAAAAGTTATGCCTCGTTCAATTGCTTTTTTCGTTGCTAATAGAATGCCCTGTGGCATAGGCTGTCATTATCCTGTACTTACAAGTTCCATGCAAAGCGAGTGGTTAGTGGCATGCTATTGCATGCGCTCCCTTAGTTTTTTGGGTTTAATGATCGTTTTGTCACAGTTCCTTATTTTTCTCTGGTTTCTGAAAGCAATAAAATTCGCAAGTTTTCAGCTTTTGTTTCTGACCACACGGACTACATGACAAGTTTTCAGCTTCAGGAGTAGAAAGATTTGGGGCATCCTACTGTTCTCCTTTTGGTATTCATTAGATGGAGTCACCGGCCGGACACCTTAACTGGGAAAAACGCACTGATGAAGTGCCTGAGTCGTTGATGAGCTCGGTAATCACCGTTTCTTAAAGTTAAAAAGAATGTGGTTATGTAATCAGTCAGTGGAGAATTGAGGAAATTTGAAGGATAATATAGAATGTTCATAACTCGCAGCTGTACAGCAGTAGGTATCCTTAAAAGGAATGAAATTCAGTGGGTACCACTAAAAGGAGAGAACTGTTTGGTCCTTAAAAAAATGCATTTATAGATAATATATAGTTATTATGCAAGAACTTTATTACTTTGAATAATATGTGATGGTAGAACATGTTAAAGATCTCTTAAAATTATTAAGAACATAATATATATAATGATATACGTAGAAAGCTCAACGGATACAGCCCTTAAAATATAATGATAAATGAGCTACTTATCTCATTTAAAGTGGGGGTATTTTTGATATAGAGATGCATCATGTGCAAATAAGGTAATCATATATAAGTTTGGATGAAAGAATAAATTAAAATGAATTATTAAAAAAATCCTTTACTAAATTAAATTGAGAAGAGTAGAGATAAATTCAAATGAGATAATCGCTCCTTCTTGTACGGACAAATTGAGCCATTTCCTCCCGATAAAAGTATACCTCCAGAAGTTTTAGTTGAAAATTAGTTTATTAGCAGGTGAATTGCTGTTGGTTGAGTCAAAAAAATTTTGAAAGTGAAAAAAGAAAATCCAGGTTATAAAAAATTATTTAGTATTATTATTAAAATTGATTAAATAAATTAGTAAGGTTTAAAATTAATCCATGTGAGATTTGCATTAGCGTGATTTAGTTTATTTGATGAGTTCTAAAAAATATTGGATGATTAGTAAAAATCATTGTTTGATTTTAATTTTATTTTCAAGATGATTTTTTTTTATGTTTTTGAATATTCGAGATGGTAACACATTAGATCGATGCCAAACCTGAAACTAGGATCATGAACTTTATTGAGTTTAACAATTTTATTTTTTTATTCTATTTTTTACTTGATATGATATCAAAAATAAACTAAGATATCAAAAATAAACTCTCAGAAAATTGAGTATCAATCAAATATTAAGATATTTATTTGAAATTATGATAACTTTATAGAAAATAAATTGAAACAAATTATGAAAATTAATTCAAAATCAATAAAAGTATTGAAGGATAAATTTGATTAAAAAAAAGCCATAAATGATTCAAAAGAAAGAAAAAAATTGAAATATGGAATTTAAAAAGAAAAAGAAAAAAAGGGATTTGACCAATGGGTCAATCTTAAAATTTCATAACCTAACTCCTTGTCTAATTCAAGTTTAAAATTAATTTATGTGAAAGTTGCTCCAACATGTCCTAATGGACTTAGTAGTTCAAAAGACAACTTGTATGATATATAAAAAGCATGGTTTGATTATTTTTTTAAGACGATATCCTTTTGTTTTTTTTAATATTGAGACGATGAAATATTGAATCGATCAGGGTTTCATGGCTTGATCTATCAAACTCGCCACTTGAATAATAATTTTTTATTTAATTATGTTTTAATGAATGATATGATAACAAAAATAGATGCTTGCATAATAGAACACTAATCAAATATTAGGATATTTATTTGAGATATCAATAACGTAATAGAAAGCAAATCAAAATAAGTTATGAATTCTAATTTAAAATCAATGAAATGTTGAAAGATTAAATAAAAAAATACTCAATCAAAAGAAGAAAAAAATGAAAGAAAGAAGAAAAAGATTTCAAATTCATTGTGTATATGAATAATAAAAGAGTTGAGTTTCCTTCGGTTTTGGTTTTTTGTTGACTTTTCTCTTGGTACTATCTTTCAAGTATCATGTTATTTCTTTTTTTTTTTGAAATTTTCCACCAATTAAAAAAAATAAAATAGAATGATGAAATTTAAAAAACACAAAAATTAATTAAAAAAATAACATATGAAATCTAAATATTTTTTTTAAAGCATGTTAGTTCCTCCACTATGCTCGTTTCCAAGTTCTTTTAGTTTTTTGTTAACTTTTCTCTTTGTATTATTTTATAAGTATTACTCAATTTTTTTGCCTTTGCTATCCTGCGGGTTATGCTATTTTTTTAATGTAAAAAAGATGTCAAGATAATAGCTTGAGTTAAACTAGGTTAACTTAATAAACATGTATGACATGAGATTGAGATGTCTCGTAGAACAAAACAAAAAAAAAATAAAACCACAAAACTCAAGATCCAATAACTTGTTCTTAAAGGATGAAAAGAAAAAAAAAGTAATGTCAAGAAAAACATCGCTAGTCAACCAATCTTGATTAGAAATTTTGATATTTTTTAAAAATGACCTAGAAAAAATAATTATATTTAAATAAAAAAACATTGAAAATAAACTTGAGTTATCTCAAGTTAGCCAAATCGTCAACCAAGATCATATTGTAGAACAAAAAGCATAAAAAAAAACTTAAGACCCAATATGCTAATGTTAAAGAATGAAATTGAAAAAAAAATGTTAAAAAAAACTTAAAAAAGGAGAAATATAAAAAATGAGGATCAAATCTAAATAAAAAAATAAAATAAAATATTTAGGAAAAATTACAAAAAGGTCAAGAAAGAGAAATGAAAGGAACGAGGATCAAAATTGGATAAAAAACTAAGTAAAATGAATTGTTGAGGGAAAAAATTAGAAAAAAATAAAAATATAAAAGGTTAAAAAAGCACAATTAAAAGAATGGGTATCAAAATTAAATAAGCAAATAAATAAAATAAAATGTTGAGGAAAAAATAAATAAATCCAGAGAAAAGAATAAAAAACAGCAATCAAAAGTATAATTACCATATTTAATATAAAAATTAAATAAAACCAAATGAAAAGGGATGGAATTATTTGTTTTTTTTAAAGAGGAGAAAGCTAAAAATATTTCATGTTTTAAGAATTTGATATATTGTTTTTTTCAGAGCATAAAAATTAGAATTTTTATTTTGTGTTAGCTTTTGAATAAAAATGTTATTGTTTATTTTTTTTAAAATACCTATGCATGTGTATTAGGACTTAATAACAAGTTTATTATATCAATTAAAATTCAAATAAAATTAAAAAAACTATTGAACTGACATATCCAAGTTTCAAAAGCTCAATTATCATCATCAATACAGGTCCAAAACTCAATTATCATCATCGATGGGTCAATACCTATTTTTGACAATTTTGATGTAACTTTCTTTTTAAAGGATATATGTTATTTTTGACACATCTTTTTATAGGACCAATGTTAATTTAAAAAAAAAAACAAAAAATGAAAGTTAAAGAAAGGGCAAAAATAATTAGGATAGTTAATGACAAAAAAAAAAGGAAAGAAGAAAGCACATAAGTAAAAGTAGCCTTTCATAAGAAAGGAAGCTATAACGTCATTTTTCTTTTAAGTATAACTAACCCCTTATCTGAATTTTTGGAACTAATAAACATTTTAGGATTCCTAGTTTCCTAATTTTCTATGATATACATATTTATTTTTGCCACGACATCCACCAAGGTGCGACAATAACAATTAATGGATCTTGAAAAAACATGACGTATCATATATTTATTAGTTTAGTAAATAAACTAGTTGTGGACATGTTATATGTCGGAAGCTTGATTTGTTTTCTTATGATTTAGGTCATAGAACTTACTGGATCAAATAAGTTAATTTTAGTTTAATTCGATGATAAAAAATAGACAACAACAACAGATAGACAAATTAAATAATAATGCACACAATAACCTAGAAAAAAATATTTTCCAAACAAGAATAAGTGATGTAGCTCAATTCTCAACACATTAAACATGAAAGGATGAAGTTCAGTAAAAAAAGCACCTAAAAAAATTAGGTCGAGTCAACTCGAATTAGCATGAAAAATCTATAAACCCTTTAATTAAGGTTGAGTCGACTTAAGTCATCTTGTCAAAACCGTGGTCCAGGTCATAAGAAGGGGATAACTTGATATAAAAAAAATAAAAAAAAATTATAAAGCATTTTTTATTTTAAAATAACATTAATTTCAACTTGTGTTAACTTTTGAAACGCATAGCCTAGATCAGTAGACTAAAAGTGCTCTGCTTGGAAAGTCAAGAAACTTGATTCAGAATAAATTAAATTTTAAAGAATGAAATTAAAAAAAAATTTCAATTATACAAAAGATTAAAAACAAAGCATAACAATTGAAAAAATAGGATTATAATTGAAATATGAAATACAAATAATTTTTTGATTGAATGTAGAGATTGAAAAGAAAAACCAATTTAACTAAAGGCCCAAAAAAGAAAAAAAAAGAAAAGAATAAGGACTACATTGAAAGAAAAAACACATTACAAATTGGAATTGAAAGATGAAGTTGAAAAAAATCAAATTTTTACAATAGTGTCAAAAACAAAAATTATAAATCAAGTAAAGAAGGACCAAAATGAAAATACTTTTAAATCAGAGGACAATGACTAACATGAATTTTAAAGGGATGAGAGAGAAAAGAGGAGAAAAAAATACCAATAATGAAAAACTATGTCACCATCGACTATATACACCCCTTAAAAAGAAAGAGGAAACAACGACATTTTCAATAACATGTAATAGGGGTATTTGGCTATTGAAAGGCACCATAAACATTGCTTGAAAGGCATGAACACCTCTCATTGGATAACATGAGCCAAGCATGTTTTGTTTTGTTTTGTTTTTTAATATGTATACAATTATCAAAGTGTGCTTCTATTGAAATGAAAATAATGAAAAAAAAACATGATTAAAATATGATATTCCCTTGAGACTAATTTTAATTTTGGTCATTTTATTGTGCTTTTTTATTTAATTTTCTATATTTATAAAAAATACTAAATTACCCCTAAGCTAATCTGATAATAATAAATAATATTGTGAAAATATAAAAAAGCCTTCGAAACCAGTTTTAAAATATTTCCTTTGAAAGGCATTTTGGATGTTTCACTATGCTTTTCACTACTAGAAAATTGATAAATACAAAGAAAATTATAATAAAAAAATAATTAAAACAAAGTAAAAAAAATAATAACATGTCATTTATACCAACAGAATTACCAATAAAACTTATTCCATTGATAAAATCATTGGTAAATTGTGAACATTGTTTATCATGTCAATTACAAAGGAAATTACTAGAGGAAAATTCTATCGGTATTTTCAAAAAAGCTTTGGAACTGTTCATTTTCCAATTGCATTATTAATTTATGTTCTTCACAAATAAAATCACCAACAAATTAAAAAGTCGTTGGTGTTATTTGACGGTTTTTTTAAAATTTTTGATTAAATAAAAAATTTAAATTAAATATTACAGACGGAATCACATGTGGATTGAAAAATTATCGGTGATATTTGATGGTTTTAAGTTATTAAATTAAAAATTTAAATTTAATATTACAGACAGAATCACTAACATAATGATTAAAGATATTAATATTTAATTATTCATTGGCAAAACCATCGATAAAACACCCAATAAAAAGTTTAGAATTTCTAATTTAATAACAGATAAGGCTCCTTTGTTCTTCTTTGTTTTCTTCTTCAATCTCCCACATATATAAAAAACATCAACATCCATTTCTTTCTCTTCTCCTTCATGCTTAAGTATGAATTCTTCTCTTTTCTTTTCTTTTTCTTCTTAGTTTTATTTTAATTAATATACTTTACGAATTTTTTCTTCTTCTTCTCTTCTCAGCTTCACTTACAACCATATTAAGGTAAGATTTTTTTTCTTTTTTTTTCGAGTTTTTTTTCTCTATATATATATTATTTTTTATTTTTTTTTGTTCTTAATAATTGTATGAATATTTTTTTAGGATTTTTTTTCATATGAGGTCAATTTTTAGTTCATTTATTTATAGGGTTTTTAAATTTTTAGCATTCGCAACTTCATTTTTTTCATATAATTCTTTTTAGTTGAATTTATTTTTTCATGTTATTTATTTTTTTTCAAATTTATTTGAGTTGATTTTGTTCTTTTTTCCAAGCATTTTGAATATTATAAAATGTTGATTTATATTAATTTAATTATTTTATAGTTTTGTAAAATATTTATTTTTTTAAATATTTTTAAATAATTACCGATATATGAAATTACATTTGGTATTTTTCCAAAAAAAATATTAATGGAATGAAGCGAGTAATGTTTTTTGTGTGCCTTTTCCATCAGTAAATCCATTGGTAATAATGTTTTTTTTACCAATAAATTTATTGACAAATAAAAAATAATAAATAAAAAATTCATCGACAGAGCATTGTTGTAAGTGATTTTATTAGAAAATTAATTATCAACTGAATGATAGTACAAATATTAATTGAAAATTTCATTGACAAAAATAAAGATTATAATAGTGTTTAAAATGAAAAAAACAATATTTGTCATCAATCAATTTAGTAATGACTAACACACCTTGTTAATTGAAATCATTCCCTCCAGTAACTATTTTAATATTTTTAGGAGTGAAGGGAAAAGATGTGATCATATTATTCCAGTGAACAATGAACAATGCAGATGAGTATGTGCGTATAATGTTTTCCCAAGACTGGCTAAGTTTTGTTTTCGAGTTAATTAGTTAATTAAATCTACTTAATAGTTTCTCTTATTACATTGGTCATGTGATTCTTTTTAGTCATATAAAAGTATTTTAAGTTTTTTCATTTCCGAAAGTTCAACCCAAATTTAGATACCGCGGAAGTTCACCCAAAATCTGGTAAATATATGGATATTATGATGGATATAGAAAAATATGGGTTTTAATTACAGAAAAAATAAAAATAAATCAGCAACACCTATGCCACCTTTCTTTTGCCTTGCTTTTTTTAGTATTGAATGCACGTTATAAATGAATTACTACCAATATAATTTAAGATTCCACAGTTATATCTTATTGCCCTTATAAAGTTTTTCCTTTCTTTCCGGGACATATAGAGAACTAATTGAAATTAAAAATAGTTTTTTTTTTTTTTTGCTTATAAATGAATTACTTTTACGAATCAAACCAGCTCAAACAGGACAAACTCTCCAGAAAGAGAAAGGAACAAAAAAGATTGGGTGAGGGGTTTGTTTGCAAATCTCTTTTGATAAACGCAAATCGGCCCATATTTCATAACCCTAGGATTTACTTTTCCAAATAACTTCAGAGTAGTATTCCCGCCAATAAAGAATTAATGTAATCGTTCCTGGGGCTGATGTATTTCTTGCAGTTACAACAATGGCGCCTCCTGTGAGTGCAACAGTGGTGCCTGGAAAGGAGACAGAACAGAGAAGATGTGAAGAGATTCTGTATAAAAAAGGTTGCACACTCCTTGAATGCGGCAGGAAGTGCTACGAGAAGTACATGAACAAGGGGGGAAATGGGAAATGCATTTCCAATGCTGAGATGACTTGATATGCTTGCTATTGCTTCTGGAACTGCTAACTGTTAATCTAACAAGTTCTATGTTTTCACTGAAACGAATAATGTACACGTGATAGGTAGCCCTGAAGCACCAAACCTGCGTTGTCAACTGAATTGCTTCCTACGTGTGTTTCCTTTTTCTTGAAAATGCTTCTTTAAAATCTTATTATTTCTAGAAATTAAATCTCAATATATTTATTATCTAAGATATGTGTCAATTAATTATATATAAACATGGCCGTAAAAAGTTTGACGTCCCGTCTAAATATCCCTTCCCATCATGCGCGGCCAGAAATTAATATACGGGACTGTTTGTTTGTGAGAGGAACTGCCATATTGCAGGCAGCTCTTGTGCAGAGACATTATTTGTTCTACAGTATTCAAATAATGTTGGAGAGATTGAGTATTAACTTTGCAATATCCAGATTGGAGAGATGGACGACCAGAAATGACTTTCCTATGCTGTGCAAGACGACGAGGACGAGGACGAGGACGAGGACGACAACAATAATAATAATAATAATAATAATAATAATAATAATAATAATAATAATAATACAATGAACTCATGATAAAATAATGTTTAGGTAGCGTTTTGTACATGGTTAAAAATTAAGAGTAAATTATTTCGAGAGCAGTTATTAAGGGTGTAAATATTAGTTTTTAAGATTAAAGGGTTAAATCTTAGTGAAGAAAAATTACTAATAATAGTTATTAAGAGAGATAAAAAATAATTTGATGTGTTTTGAGAAAAAAGAGAGAGGAGAGACCAATAATAACAATAAATGCTTAAATAAAATTACATTAAACGTATTTCAATTTTCTAAGGATAAAATTTAACCATTATTAACCAACCCCATAACAAACATCCTTTCAATTTAAATGTTGGTTAATTAGCTCGTGCATATCATCACCATATTTACAAATTTTTTCTTAAAATGTGACCTTACTATTAATACCTTTTTTATTTATTAAGATCCCCAATACTTTGGGTTTTGATATTTAGAGTGTATTTATTTTTGAAGTGAAGTGAGGTGTGTTTAGATTTTTATATTTAAACTCGTAAAAAACAACAACAAGAAACATATATTTTAAACTTTTAGTTAGGTGTAATTTATGTTTTAAAGAGAATATCTAAAAAAACTCATCTCACCACACCTCAAAAAAACAAACATATTCTTAATTAAACTTTTTTATCCAATCTATAAGGTTAAGTGTTGACATGGTTTAATTTATGGACAGCACTGGTTAGTAAATATATATTAAAACTATAGATATTAAACCTCAATCAGTACATGACTCAGGTCCAAAAATAGGATATGAGTTGGATAAATTATTTTAAGTAAATCCAAATCAATCTAAAAAAAAATATTATTTAAATTTTTTTTATTTAAAAATAATAAATTAGATTGTGGATTAATTAGATAAGTTGATTAGGTTTGACCAGCTACATCCTTTTCATCAAACACAAAACTCTGCCATATCTTGAATAAATGATCATTTGATTGACTTGCCAGGTCCTGTTCATTTTTACAATAATATTAAGGCTATATATATTCTTCACAATTTCTATAACAAAGAGGGAAAAACATGATAAAAAAGTAACCATACATGCACAAATATGCAATATGTATTTATAATGTTTAACTGAAATTTACATGCAAGATTAGTTTACTATTTTAATTCAAGTGTCATGTATTTATAACGTTGAACATTAACAAATAAGTTATTTACTATCTCATTCATGATCAGAGTTGACAATAATATGACAGGTTCATATAAAAATAACTGGACAAGTTATGACATGTTTAAATTTATTATTATTTGATTGGTTGTTAATCCAGTCTAAAAAATAGTTAGATATTTATTTATTATTTATATAATTTCAGCCTGGGTTAATTAACTCATGGATTAGACCACTTAAAAACATATACAATATAATAAATAAAAAAAATAGAAACAACATAATAAAATAAAAGACATGTATATTTATCCATTAATTTCATTACGTGATAATCTACATTCAATAATAGGAATTGATAATGGATTTTTTAATCATGGGTTGAGTCCTCGAATATATATATGTCATTATAATTTAATTTTATAGCATCTAGAATTCCTACCTAAACATTTACCAGTTTGGTTAATAGCATCACAACTAAACATTTACGAAGGTACTATATGTGAAATCGAGTTGAACCCCTCCTATTGCATTCTCAAGGCTTGTTATGCAGAGTGCTTGGAAAAATTCAATGGCCATGGGCAATGGGCACACATGGAGCCTAAGCTTCATAGAAGGGGAGAGAGGGGGAGACATGATTGAAAGAGACAAATCACATGACAGCCACGACTTGATTTAACCCAAGTCATTCTGCAGACTGTCTTCCGAGCCAGTTATTGTTGCTTTGTGTAAGAAAACACCTATAGACGGCAGTGAATGATAGGAAGAGCAAAATCAAAAAACATTTCGCTGGTTTTGTACCAAAATACTGCATCCCTTTACATATGAGTGAAGACTTATCTTATGCCATCATGATGATGCCCTAGATCTAAATGCGTATTATGTACGTGCCTGAATACAAACTCCGGCGTTGTGACACAGCAGTATGGGAATGTATTACGTTGGAGGTTGCTTGCAATAATATGTGCAAGAACAGTTGGTATTCCTACACTCTCCTACCCCTAGAGGTTCCTGGGAACACTCCTGGTTACATTTCTGCAAGTCACATCTGTTCATGCTTAGCAGCTTGTGGCACGTGTGCTCTGGAATCCTCGCCTCGTTGGCCCCATGGATTGCCCTGGCATGGCTAAACTCAGCTGCCAATATGAAAAGAAAAAAGAAAAAATTTGAGTGGAACAAATAAGCATGAATGCCATACCTCTCAAATGCCATAGGTCCAGCAGTTTATGGCATGTTAACATGATTTGTTGATTTTAACATCTATTTCTGCTTTAATTGGTAATCTGCCAAACTCACACACAAGGTAATGGTAGAACATATGTGAAATGATTAATTATTTGCTAGGTTATAAGAGAATAACCTGAGACTAGCAGGAGCAGAAGAGAGAAGAGTGCATAGGATATCCTCATCTTTCAGCATCAGCTTCAGCTTGATCTTGTAGACTCAGCTTCTTCTTGGTTGGAAGAGAGGGGGGTCCTCAAGCTTAATGTCTTGATCGTATGGTAAGATTCTTTCAACATGAATAAAGGGTTCAAATCATTTCAAATCACTAGCAGCTAGTGAATATTTTCTTCGGGAGAATAATGTCTTAGATCCCCAGGTCACTTCTGTAGTGCTCGTGACAGGCTTGCTGTAAAGCACATATTCTTTTCCTTGAAGAGACTGTCTTTTTTTATCTTCTTCAGCGAGAGAGAGAGAGGGGGGGCTTCTTAAGATGACAACAAATAACAACAGAGGCAAGCATGCCACGGATACAGAGATGTGTCAAAAGAACTACAATTAACTCGCAGACTGCAGCTTGTTATGTAATAATTTTATGCATTCCTAATTTCTAACTCGCAGATTTTCTTTTACATGGATAATTTTTTCGCAAATGAATTTCGATTTACTGGCACAAACTACTACTGGAATTTTGCCAGCTTAAAAACGACAAAAGGGGACTGCCATGCCTCTCCTCTATCCAGTTTTGCGCGATACATGAAAAACAGCTGCCAGCAAGTCCCAACGCGCGGTGAAGGCCAAAACAAAAGAAAACAGAGCAAGAGCAAATGCATGGCCGAAAAACTAGCTGTGTGCATTAATCATACATTAACGCATAAAGAGCTTTAGAAACAAAAATCCTTAACCCGTCAGTTTAATATCAGGAATGCAGTGCAATCCACTTTTCATAAAAAAATAATTTTTTAATATATTTTCAGGCATTTTCATATACTAATATAAAAAATGACTTTTTAAAAATAAAAAATTATTTTTTAAATACATTTCTAAAATAAAAAACAAGTAAATGTCGACAGCATGCCAAGAACTTGCCTATCAGCTGTCGACAGTAAAATAACAAGTTGATGTCCCAATGGCTAAGAAAAAAGTGGGTGGCTTAACTGGTAAACATTCAGTACTTGAATTATCAGGAATATTTTGAAAAGGCAACCGATGCTTCTTCAACAAAGGTCACCCTAACGAGCAGGAAAATGAAACGCAAAAGTGCAGGGAAAACATTTAATTCGAAAACTACTTTAAATGAATTCCAAATTCCCACAAGTATATTATAATCTTGCTGATCTCTAATAGTGAAATGCAAACTGAAACTGAAAATACCAATGACTCGCCCCAGTCCACAAAAATTGGAGACACAAACCAAACTGCAAAACAAAAAGTTGAGAGGGGGCCTAGTAACCGCCCTTGAGATCATTAACAACATCATATGGAATGGGTGTAACAGTTTCCAATGTCGCACCTTCCACCATGAAACCAGGTTTAGGACCCTGTGGCTGCCTCTTTGTGCTGATAACCTCACCTCTGGCCTTAGCCTCTGCCTTCAGTTGATCATTCTTCTTCTTCCTGAGACGAAATTCCTCAGTGCACCTTGAAGGCAGCAAATGCTCCACTCTTACATGGATCCTCTTCCTAATGATTCTGTTACCCACCTGTAAAAATTAAAGGGATTAACATGGAAGCCTTCCGTTGCTCAAATTATAGTAAACAGTAAAAAGCATCAATCACTAAAACAACACTAGCAACCATCTCAGAAACAAACAGGCAGGTCAATCCATTATGGTGATATGCGAAGCACAAAATATGAGGCCACGCTGAGCAATGGTGTAACAATGTCAGATGGAAATTCAGTAAAAACCTACTAAACAAAGATATAATCTTCACGCCGGTTTCCCATGAATATTTAAATAAGGCCGTCTACAGTTCAAGCTAAAAAAAGAACACCCACGTCATGCAACCAATGATACAGGGGCTCATTTGAATATTCAGCAGAAACAAATCAAAAGAAAACATTAAATAAAAAAAGGACCACGACGAAAGAAAGGACCAACGACAACAAAGGAGGTGTGAGCTCAGTTTGGACCCTTCTTTGATCCACCTTCATAGACAGGGAAGCGAAAGAGCATAGTCCACGTATGGTGGGCGTGGCAGGTTGGTTACCTCAATCCCATACAAAATGGCTAAATTAAACAGTTCAAAAGCTAAGCACAAGCAAAGATGTCTATGCAGTAATTAAACCAAACAAGTAAAACCAACCAAGCTAGTTACTTGAGCTTCAAAATTATTGGTTATGAAAATAAGATCAAATCTTCAAACAAAGCAAAAAATAAACCTTATAAGACAACCTCAAATTCATCAATAACAAAAACAAAATCACAAATAGAAACCCTCACAGCATCTTTTATATATAAGAAACCCATGTCAACCACGAAGCAAACTGTCTATACATATGGAAGCTATAAGTAAAAGCCTATCATTTTCACACAAACAAATCACCAAATACATAAAGTGCACTAGAAAACTCTTACCAAAAACCCTAAGATACAGTTAAGGATATAAGGAGATTAATATACCTGCTTGTTGATCTCGACGCCGATGGCGCGTTTGGTGACATTCCAGACACGTCCAGTACGTCCATGGTAGAACTTGTGAGGCATACCCTTGTGGACAGCGCCGTTAACCTTGATGTCTACATTGTCTCCAATCTTGTAGGTTCTGAGGTAGGTTGTCAATGGAATGTAACCCTTCTTTCTGAAGGGACGAGCAAAGAGATCTCTTGTGCGAGATCGGAGACCGTGACCAGCCGGCATTTTGTGTTTGTGTTTGTGAGAGGGGGGGCTGGCGGAGGTAGGGTGCAAGGAAGGAACTAAAACCCTAGATAGCAATTTATAGGTTGTTTTGGACTCGGGTTTGTGTTTGTGGGTATTGGGTTTTTTGGGCCTGTATCTGGTTCGAGGTTTGTGATTGAGTTGGGTCTAATAATGCAGAAATGTGAGTGTTTCTCTTTGGACTTGTGCGTGCTGAGTTTGATGGGATAAAGTGGCTTATAGCTCGGTATCAATGGTTAAAGCAATTTCGATTTAAAGAATTTTTTCAATTAAATAGAATTTTGATGGGTTCAAAAAGTTAATCGGTTGATCAACTAAATCAAATGATTTAAGCTTAATTTTAATTTAATTTTTCTAAATTCCAGTCTAGATTAGGGATCAAGTCAATAAAATATTAGGTTTAAAAAACTCTAGACTCTTTGATAAGCAAATAAAACTTAAGTAAATATGTTTTTTTTTTTAAATAAAAACTTCATATTAAAAAAAAATTCTATTTTCTTATTAATAAAAACCCATCTAAGGTGGAAACTTATGAGCATGAAACCGATATATACAATTATTATTGGCATCTTATGTCTTAATTGTTGAGAACCGAGCTTGAAATATACGCTTACCATACAAGACAAGTTATGAAAATGGGAAATTTGTTGCACTACGGCTTATAGACCAACTTCATATGTAGTATAATCTGCGCTACGCTTCAAATTAATTCAACTTTTTTCTTGAAACTAAAAGAAAATTCAGATGTTCATTTTTTTTCTTTGAAAAAAAACTATAAGAGGTTTGATTTGACATGATCCAATTAATTTTATAGGTTTAAAAACAAACTTTAAAAACATATTTTAACTCATTATTTTTCCAAAATAACATTTATTTTTAATATTAAAATAACAATATAATTAATTGATAAAGTTAACCGGGTTATCATGTTAAAATCATGATCCAGGTTATGAGACTATAATAATTTTATAAAAAATAAATTAAAATAAATTATAGAACCTTATTTACAATCGACCGAATATTAAAATATGAAATAAAACAAAATCAACTCAAAAAAGTGACTCAAGTTCATCTGTTAAACTTGTAACTCGGGTCATAAGACGAAGATAACCCCACAAAAAAAAATTACAAAGTCTAATTCTAATCAGCATAATATTAAATAATAAGATTGAAAAAATTAATTGAAAAACAAACTTAAAAAATAACTCAAGTCAATTCATCAAACTCATGACCTGAATCTTGAAACTAAGATAACCTAATAGAAAAAAAAAACAACTTGATTTAACCCGGATTAACCTATTAAATTCATAACTTTGGTTACGAGACTTAAATAAATAGAAAGAAAATAAAAAAAATTGAAACTCAATTCCCAATTACCCCATCAAATCTAATATTGAATGATGAAAATTAAAAAAAAATTAAAAACATGATATAAGAAATAAGTCAAGTTAACCCGGTTAATCCACTAAGCATTATATTTGAGTTATGATGCAAAAATAACCTAATAAAAAATAAACAAACAAAAATCATGAAGAATAATTTTCAATCAAACACAATATTAAATAATAAAATTGAGGAAAAAAAAGTCAATTGGGTTAATCTATTAAATTTACAATCCAAGTCATGAGATAGTTACAATCCAATAAAAAATAAATACAATGTTGAAGGATCAATGATCTAGGTTATGAAATCGAGATAACCTTTTTGAAAGAAAATAAAAAAATGACCAGATTTAACCGAAGTTAAAATATTAAAACCTACAACTCTGATAACAAGATATATCCTAATAGAAAAAAAATTTAAAAAATTCAATTTTCAATCAATTCATTGTTGAATGAAGAAATTAGAAAAAAAAATTCAATAAGAAAAAGGGTATAAAAAACAACTTAATTCAACTCAGGTTAACTTGTCAAATACTATTCTTGGATATTGAAGCCAACATAACCTAAATTCAATGTTAAGGGATAAATTAAAAAAATAAAATTTTTTAGTTAATCAGGTTAACCTTCCAAACCTATTATTTGTGTCATAAGAGTGAGATAATCAAATAAAAAAATTAATATTAAAGGATAAAATTATATAAGAAAACATTGATTGAAAAAAAAATCAAAGAAGAAAAAAATAAGAATAGAAAATTCATAATGCTAAAAAAATAAGAATAGAAAATGCATAATGCTACGGAAGGAGAGAAATACATTCACAAGCCCTTCTCTTTTAGTTTTTTAGTTAATTAAAAAATTAAGCCAAATCAAAATTTGCTAGAACAACTTCCAGAGTGATTACGGGGATGTTTAAGATTATAGTACAAGGTGCTTTTCATATGAAAATACTTTAAAATAAATATTTATACATGTTTTTTTTTATATTTTTTACATTAACATATTAAAACCATAAAAAACACATAAAAATATTAATTATTTTTCAAATAAAAATACTTTTAAAAAGCATCTAAAAATAAAAATAGAAACCGTGTTAAACACCTTGGAACAACTTTTTGCCTAGATTTTTTTTCCTAAATGGGTTTATTAACATTAACATCAACAATTAATAAAAACAATAATTTAATGTATTGTGGACTAGAATGCATTCCAATTTCTTTTAGGTGATAATGACGTTTTATGAAAGAACCAATTCAACCTAAAAACTTAAGATTTTAGATGAGGTTTCAAGATATGATCTATAATATATCTTATAATGTCAAGTGAAAGCTTTTTGGTTTTAAAATTTATACAAACCAATATTATTTTATACTTATATTTTATCAAATAAATAAAGATTACGAGATTCAAAATCATGATCATTTGATTATTAAAACTTTGATATTATATTAAAGAATCATTTTAACTTAAAACTTAAATTTTTAAATAAAATTTTAAAATATAATTTATATTATTCTCAAATATATTTTTCATTTATATATTTTTTTTCCTCCACATGTCATATGTTTCAACTCAACTTCTTTTTGTAGAAAAAAATAAATAAAAAGAGAAGAAAACCACCAAATTTGCATAAGAAAAAAAAGAGAAAGAAGGGAGGGCATCAGAGAAGAAAACGTAATCTTCTCTTTCATTTCGTAGGAAAATAAGTTAAATTGAAATGATTACAGCTTTCAATACACCTTCTTTCCCAAAAAAAAAAAAAGAAGAAGAGAAGAGAGGGAATCACCCAGAATGCAAAAGAAGAGAGAGAGAGAGAGAGACACCAAGCAGACAGAACAAAAAATGAGAGGAATCGAAGATTGTATGTACTATTTTGGTAAGGGGTTAGTAAAAAGGTAGAGATGCAAGCCACCAGTGGAGCTACAGTGACGGGTTCTTTTGCAAGGTCAACCTTTCCAATAAAAAGGTGTGGGGTCTTTGGTTTCCACGTCAAGTTAAGGTTAACTCAGTGAAGCCATGCAGGGCTTCTTCCCTTGAATGAAGCTTGGTCACTGGCAGACCTCCCTTTTCTATCTCTGTGCCTATCCCTGAAACTGGAGGTTACTATGTAATCTTTTGTTCTCTTTTTTTTTATCATTGTCTTGCTCATCTCTTGGAATCAGAATGAGTGAATATAAACCGTATTTGTTGTGATTCTATTGAAAGGGTTGGCTTTTTAAGAAAAAAATTTGTGGTTTGTTAATATATTTTAGCTCTATTTGAAATGGTATCTTAGAGCGTCTAGGTTTTAAGGGCTATCAATTTTCCGCTAGAATATGCCAGTTATTTATTTAACTGTTTGGCTGGCTTTATATAACGAGAATGACAAATAAAATGATATATACTATGATTCTAGGTTGAATCTGTCGGCGATGATTGGTGAGACTGACTCTTTGTGAATAGAATTTCATGTCAGGATTGTCTAGCTGACAGAAGAAGCTTCAAGGATTATGGACTCAGTGAAGCTGATCCTGAAGGGCGTGCTAGTTATTTATTTTACTGTTTGGCTGGCTTTATATAACGAGAATGACAAATACAATGATATATAATATGATTCTAGGTTGAATCTGTCGGCGATGAGTGGTGAGACTGACTCTTTGTGAGTAGAATTTCATGTCAGGATTGTCTAATTGACAGAAGAAGCTTCAAGGATTATGGACTCAGTGAAGCTGATCCTGAAGGGCGTGAAATTATAAATAAGGAAGAGGATGAGAATATCCAAAGTCAAGCCGAGTTCTCTATGGTATGGCATAAGGTTTTGGCTATATATGTATCCAGAAGGCTAGCATGTCATGCATTAGTTCTTTGTCCTGAATGTTGTAACCAAGGTTAGGAGTATTTTCAGTTTGGTTTGGTTTTTACTCATAAAAAATAACTAAATAAAAAAAAAAAAAACTGAAACCAAACTAAAACAGGTCTAAACTGACCAATTTCAGTTTGATTTTTAATGTCCAAAACCAAAAAAACCTATATGCTTTTTCAGTCAGTTTTTTCTCGATCCCAATTGCTGGGAAAATTAAAAGAGCACGTGAACATGCATAAATATACACAGATAAGAGGAGGGTTTTAGATCCATTGAATCATAATGCCTTTTCTTTTCACAAGAAAAACTTTGAAGTAATACTGAATCACTGATGAATTGTTATAAAACAGAATAATCAGCAAGTCCAACACCCAATTTCCAATACCCTAAACCCAATGACGAAACAAAATCAACAAAAAAGTTGAACAACAATTGAGGCAATAGTAGAATCACAAAGCATGTGTCAAAGGGAGGGGGCAGCTGTGCGAACGAGGACTGAGAATCGAGGCCTGAGGGAGGGGGCGGCTGTGCGAACGAGGACTGAGAAGAACTGAGGCCTGAGGGAGGGGACGACTGTGAAAATGACCGAGGCTTGAGGGAAGGGGCAACTGTGCAAACGAGGACTGAGGACCGAGGCCTGAGGGAGGGGGTGGCTATGCGAACAAGGACAGAGGCCTGAGGGAAGGGAAGGCTGTGAGAACGACTGAGGCTTGACAGAGGGGGTGTCGGCTGTGCAGACAAGGACTGAGGCTTGAGGGAGTGGACGGCTGTGAGAAGTGAGAACGACTGAACGAGGACGAGGTTACTCTGCTAGGTTTAACTATTAAGTCTTAATGCCTTACTGTAGACACTAGAAAGCTTCGTAGCCTTTTTTTATTTCTGAACCAAACCAGTTCGGTTCTGTTTAAGCAATACAAAATTAAGAACTGAAGTGAACCGAATATTTTTTTAAATATTCTAATTAGTTTAATTGGTTTTATTTTGTTATTTTTTTTATAGTTTTCTCTGTTTTTCAATTTTTTTACTCAACCCTAACTTGTAACATCCCTTATGACCATCGAATGTTCAATCAACTGTTTGCAGAATTTTCTGTGACAAAACAACACTAGAAAATTGTCATGGCAGGTATTTGGTGTTGAATCAGCTACTTTATGCCTCCATGGGATTGCCGAAGATGAGGAAATAATGCGGAATGCATTTAGATTAGATTGCAGGTGTGCTCAATATATTCTTTGCCACACACTGACTCAACATGTATGTCTACTTTGTCTATCACTTCTATTGTCTGCTATGAGAATTTATTTCTGTTGGCTGAGAAAGATGTACAGAAGCATCGAGTGTTTTATGCACTCTATATATGATGAACTTTCACTAATTCATCATTAATTCAATGCATGGTCATCTGATCAAATGGATTTTGAACTTACGTGCTTGAACTTCATTAGCATTCTTTTTTAGCTAGGCCAATGCGGTTAAGTTATTTTTCATATTTGAAAACTTTTTGCTTGTTTATTTTTCCTCGACTCCTCATATTCAACTTGCAGAACCACTGGTTTAAGCGTTTGATGCCAAATACAGGAAAGGACAAGGTTTGGTGCCTTTATCCCAAAAAGAATGCAGCAACAATATCAGTGCAGGATGCTGTTTGTCAGGAAATTTTAACTGATCTAGAATGCATCGCAACCATGGTACTCTTCTCTCACAGTTGTAGTGCAGTTGTTGTTTCAGCAGATTCTAAAATACAAAATCATGGTGTTGAGTTTGAAACTCTTACACTAGGCAAGCCTACTGCTAACCTTTCATGGTGAGCAGAGAGGGGGCTATTTGTTTGGTTTGCTAGGAGGAATTTTGAAGATGCATTCGTGGGTTTTCAAACACTCTACATTGTACTAAAAGTTATGTTATGATGGAATTTATGATGAATCTTAAAAATCATGTGAAGGGAAAGAAAATGTGTCAAACTTCTAATGTCCGATCCTGTATAATGGTTATCTAAGGTTATATGCACTGTTTATTTTTCTTCTAAAAGTTTTATATATTTTATGATTTCGTAGTAAATTAAATTAATTTATCAAATTAAAATCAGTTACAAAACTGAAACAACCTTATTAAAATTAAATTAAAAATAATTATGGAATCAAATCCCTAATAAATCTAATGTGGAAAGGAGTTGAAATTGAAAATAACAACTTCGTCAACCTTCTAAAATGTTTTTCACAAATAGCATTCATGTTTATCTTGCTAATAAGCTTTCTGGAGTACTGTTTTGCCATCTTCGTTTTTGAGTTTTATTTCGGGGTTTCATTTTGTTCTTGCAGTACAATGAAATCCATGGCCGGGGAGCTTCAGAGAAAGTGTATGAATCCAGGCTCTTTAATTTCATTAATTTATTGGAATCCCATTACAAAATGGGTTTCACATTTATTTTCCCACATGACATACTCTATGATTTATTGCAAATTCCTAAAGATCTTGGAAGACTCTTTTGGAGATTCGTCTCCTCAAGACACTGGAGCATAATAACATAATGAAATTTTGCACTTATTGGCTTGATACTGCTAATAGGAACATCAACTTTGTGACATAAATCTTCGTTTTATAGACTTCGACACAATAGGAATTTGTCAAACTCAAATGATTCCATTGGCGATCCTGTACTTTTCTGTTGATTATGCTTTGTGGGTTCTTCGAATTGAATTTATCGTCTTATGATTGGGTTCTCTTTAACTTTTTAAGTCTTTGACGAGGTATAGACTAAACACAAGAGGAGTAACATTAGAGTTGGGCTTCTGATAGGGTTTCTCCACCACCATAGCCTAGACCTCTTGGGATCCACAGTGTGACGATATGTTTTTGTGAATGAGAACCAAAGAAAAGTGAAGATTTGAGATCTTGGCCTCGCTGCACTTTGAAAATTGCATGTTGCTCATTTAGTTGTTGGGTTTAATCGACAAATCTCATGAAATATCTGTCATTACTCTCTTTAGCCGGAGCTTAAGAATTAGTAGAGGCCTTATAACAGAAGGATTTAATTAGAACTTGCACTATAACTCATAAAAACAAATTTGTTAGTGCTCAAATATTAAGATCGTATCCTATTTTTAATTATTTCTAGCAAGCTAGGTCATCAATTGAATCCAAACCAGTAAGCGTAACGTGGATAATATATCTAGTAAATTATTCCAAATCAGCCTCCAACCTCTAATCTGCAAACCTTTTAATTTCACTATTATGAAGTATTTTTTATATATATAAATAATAAGTTTTCTTAGTCAATTTTTCAAAATTGAGAACGCATCTAATGCTTGAAAATATCTCATTGACCCAAATTTAAAACATAATACTTGTATAAGAATGTGAGTTAGCAATAAACATATCATTTTGTTTTTAAATTTTATCTCATGTTTTCTTTGTACAATTTAAACTGAAACACTAGCTAGAATAATCTATAATTTACCAAAAAATAATTACCATAGTAGAATTAAAATTTTTAAAGGTTAGAAACCTTTAAAAATTCGAGGTGTTTTTGGATAATTAAAAAATGCTAAAATCATTGTTGACTTTTGTTTCCATTGTTGAAATATTGTATCGTGTTATTCTGTTTTTCATCTAGGTAGGTCATTAATTTTAAATGTTGATCATTAGCTAATGGCTACATTGAATTTTAAATTTTAGATTACAAGATTTATGCTTTTACAACTTTTGAAATGCAGTTTTCAAACAAGGAAAATGATCCATTAGTTTTTTTATTTATTTATTGATAGAGTCCGTGTGATTTTGATATAATTACAATTCGTAAAATGATTACTGATAATTTTACAAGATATACATGAGAAATTGAATTGTGACTTGCATAAATTTTGATGAAACTTCATGAAAAGAGCCATGGAAAAGTTTTCACCAACCTTAGTTTTATTAGTATTCAAAGCCATGAAAAAGTTTTCACCAATCCTAGTCTATACTAGCAATCAAAGTCTATACTACTGGCGTGAGTTCACAAGAGAAATAAGTACAACACATGTTAAGCCATGTCTAGAAACCAACTCGAACCAAGAGAGAAACTCCAAGATACTAAGCATTTTAGAAGCTGGAGTGCAAAGTATGGAAAATGAGTTTAGAAAAAGATATGGAATCTATTCCATGTTACATGGAGAACATCATGATATTCAATCTATATAGAATCAGCTTAAAAAAGGAAATAAAATCAAGGTAATGATGGTAAAAAGATAAATTGGTTACGATTATTGAGAAGATCTATTTGACAAGCTAAACCAGAAGAGCTAAACTAAATGATTCAAGATTAGCAAACCAAGAATAATGAAGATTTAACAACAGCTAAAAATGATATATGTAATGTACAGTATATATATGCTTGTAAAAAAGACAACTACGACACAAGAATAAGATATAGGAAATAATCAAGACCTATTGCTATCAAATGAAATATTTGAGTAAATAATCAATCATCAAGGTTGAAATTGTAAGATTGCAATAATAAAAAATTTATAATATGAAATATACAAATCTGTCAAGTAGTGAAAATCTCAAGACCATTCATGAGGACTAATTACTTATAATTTTATGTGAAACTAGAATAAAATATTTTGTGCAATTGTTACTATTCTCCTTCCTTTTTGGTTGAATGCATGTTATATAAATGTGATTGATTTTTGAAACAAACATCATAATTTTTGTAAGGTTGCATTGAATAAAATAACTTGAAATTATTCTAAAAAAATCTTCACAATCAACAAATTCACCTTTCTTTTTTTCATTGATTTTATTGCTTACATTTAGTGTTAGAGTCATGATGCTTTTATTTTGGATTTAACAATAACAAGTTTGATTTATAACAATTGAAAAGCTCAAATGAGAATATTCATCTAGTCAGCTAATTATAAATTATGAATTATGAAAAGTGGTTGTGAATTGTTCAAACATTTTTATTAAAACAATATAAGGTAAAATAATAGTTAAATTTGAAGATGATTAAGGTGATAAAGATTTGAAAAGGATACATTTAAATGTTAAAGCTATAAGTTTATCTATAATGCTTTAGGTGTAAATGAGTATAATAAGATTAGTGCATTTGAAGTTGCAAAGCAAATACATGATAAATTTCAAATAACACATACCAAAACTTCACAAGTAAAAGAATAAAAAACATATATACTCATAAATCAAATATTTGAAATAATTAAAATGCAAGAACATGAAAACATTGCTAACATGATGACATGATTCACACACATCACAAGCTCATTATAATAGTTAGGAAAAAAAATTTTAATGTTAAGCTAGTTAAAAAAAGTACTTAAGTTTATACCGAAAACATGAGAGCTAACAATAACTATTATTGTTGAAGCTAAGAACCTAAATAAAATGAAACTTGATAAATTGCATGGGTCCTTTAACTACTTATGAGATGATATTCAAAGGCAATGATGAAACAACCAAGAAAAAGACAAAATATAACGCGTAAAAGTAGTCAAAGTCTAATTATAAAGGTGAAAATAATAGTGAAGATAAAGACATGACTTTACTCATAAAATAATTTCAAGAATTTCTTAAGAAAAAAATTGTTTAGTAAGAAAACATTTGGTAAAGATCTCAATAAAGAGTCTATGATATGTTATAACTGTAATAAACTAGGATCTAAATTCTCTAAGAAGACAAGAAAAAATGCCATGATAGTAAAAATATGGAGTGATGATAATGACAATGATGATTTTGACAAAAATAAAAAAAATTTAGAGAAGATGGAAACAAATGTTTCATGACTAAAAATAATTGTGAATAAAAATAAGAAAACAAGGTAATTGATCAAATATATGATTTATATTCTATTTTACAAAAGAAATTTAAGAAATGTTTAAAGAAAAATACCATTCTTAGTAAATATATCACTTTCTTAGATCAGATACTAAAACCGTTAAAAATAAAAAATGAAAGTTTGGTTGAACTAAATAATGAGTTGATAACTAAAAATGATTCTATTTTCAATAAAAATGATAGCTTAAGAGAAAAACTTGTAATTTTATGAAAAGAAAAAGAAAAGCTAGCACAGGATTCAATGCATATATCTAATTATGTAGTGTCTGAAAAAAAACTCGTAGAACATCAAAAAAGAAAATACTGAATTAAAGTTTAAAATCAAATATCTTGAAATAATTGTATTTAAATTCATTGAGGGAAGAAACAAGTTCAAAAACTATTTTGATGTTAAAAACAAAGTCTTGACAAAAATGGGTAAGGATATGATCCATTTATGCAACCTCAAATAAAACCTAATTTCATTAAAAATATGAGTTCAGGCACACAAAATCATACAAAATCATGTTTTTTTTTTTTGCAATCAACAAGGACACTACATATAAAATTACCTTATTAAAAATTACAACGGTTGATAATTTTTTTGCCAGTACTATACTTCAAGATTCGAGTTTTTTGTATAAAGCTTTGTGATTTGTGCCAATATCCTTACTATTTGTTTATCCTGGTCTCATTTTTTAGACCATGAGTTTGATGAGTTTGCCTGAGATGGCTCGAGTTGATTTTATAATCTTCTTTTTATTAAATGTTTGTTACATTCCATCCTTCAGTATTGAGTCATTTTAAAATTAAAATTTGTAATATCTTTTTTTATTTTTTTCTTTTGGTTTATCTTATTTGCATGATTAAGTTGTAGAGTTTAATTGATTTACCTGATTTGGTTATTGTTTTTCTAGTCATTGTTTTTCTTTCCAATTTGTTTCTTCTATATTAGATTTGTTTGGAAATGAACTTAAACTTTTATATTTTTATTTTTTTTATTAGCTTATCATGATCTTATAACTTGACTTACATATCTAGCTTGATCACTTAGATTGACTCAAGTCAATTTTCTTTTTTAATTTTCTTTTTCATTTAATTGGATGGAATCTTATCTTTTTTTCCTTTTCATTTTGGTAATCATTCTTTTTTATATGTTGTTATATGTCCTTTTATTATTTCATTACATTATGCCCTGAAAATCTTTTTTTTTTACTTCATTAAAATAAGTTTGCATTACTAGAGTATTTTTTTTAACTTATAAAAAAATTGTTCTAGGTTGTGGTCACATGGCCCCAAATCTAAAGTATACTATAAAAGAATATTTGTCCCTTCAAACTTAGCAATTAAGCCATACATTCATATTTATATTTATTTATTATGAGCAATTTTTTTGATCATTATCTATCTAAATCAAAACCTTAAAAATATATTGTATTTGTTTTTAATCTAAAGATATTTTATATTTAAGTTAAAAAAAAATTAAAAAACAAAAAATTAAAAAAGATAGAGAAAATATTTTCATACACAGTTCATTATAAATAGAAACATTGTTTTCTCCTTCTTGACCTTAAAATAAGCTCTTTTCATGTCTTTAAGGGTAAAGTAGTTTTTAGTGTTCTAAAATTGATTAGGAGTTGGATGGGTATTTTGTACTTGAATTGTATTTTGAATTTACAACACTATCTTTAAAAGAAATCAATTTTTGAACTTTTACTAGGGTTTGTTTTGTATTTTAAAAAATAAAATAACTTTTTTTTATCTTTAGAATAAAAAAAATACAAATGGCAAATGCAGATCCTTCTCATTATTTTCAATATTTTTCAAAGTACACCTTTTATGTTAAATAATTTAACTCTTAGGTTAAAAGGCATTTGTGTCCTTTTGTTGTTTTGGTTTTTTTTTAATTAATTAATTAGGGATGTGGTCATTTGAGTATTTTAATAATTAAAAAAAGCCCTCCATGGCAGATTAAACTCTATTTTTTATATTTTATATGTCCATGGTTTTATTATTTTTTATTTAATTGGGTTATCTAGGTGTTTTTTAAAATAAATTTTTATTCTTGAATTAAATATAATTGGTTTATTAAATATAAGAGGATGTTGCTCACTTTATTTTGTTTTATTTGATTTTCTTTTCCAAGATGGCTTTTTAGTGATTTACGCAGGTTCTTTCTATATCGATATCCAAATTTTATGCTCATGTTTGAACCATCTCTACAAGCTTTTTTTGTGATGGATGATATTCACAATAAAGTTTGAGTGAGTTGCCAAAAAATTTTTTGAATATAATATTGGTGATTTATTGATTTTGGTTGATTGTTGCCATTTTTTTTTACAGTTCGTCTGCTATCATTGTATGTAGTTTAAATTATATTATTAGACTACCTAGTCTTATTGGATCTAGTTATGTTAATGACCCAACTATTAGTTTTTTTTTACTTCTTTATATATATTTTCATTGTTTAAGCATCTTTTTCGTGAATTCTTTTTTTTACAGGCTTGTGATGCAGCGTAGGTAATTGATTTGGCAATAACTACAAGGTAAAAAACAAAAGAAACCATGACACTGAACAACATAAAAATTCTTGTTTATGATATTGGTAATCATATTGAGGTCAACAATTTTTTTGAGAAGTTGCTTAATATAACAACAATAATATAAGAAACACATAGTTTTAATGAGAAAAAAGGATTGAGATATATAAAACCTAAATTCATAGTTTTTTTAAGAAAAATAAATATATGATGGTTGTTTTTTCAAGAAGTTTACAAGGCCTTTAAATATGCTAGAAAATCATAACTCCATTAGAAAAAAAAACTTAAAATCTAAAAATATAAAGGAAATTAAAACACAATTTGAAATAAAATAATATTCCAAAAAATCCTAAAAAAATAACAAAACTAGCTTAAAGAATAATTTATAGGATTAATTTTGATCGAGAGATCCAATGGTCCAAAAATAACAAAGTTGTTATTCATAGAATAACCGTTTATAGAATCATTTGAAAAGATTTAAGTTTAATTATACAATCAAATCTTTTATTATAATAATTTTAACTTGTTAATATAATTTAACACAATCAAATTTTATTTTGAGCTTACACTTGTTTTGTTTGTTATAATAGTACCTGTTAGGCTATATAACTGAATCAAATCTGGACTTGCTTCTTGTAGGATCCTCACTTGCGTTAGGTTTCTATCTTAGTATAATTACAACAAAGAGAGCTCAGATACTGCTCTAAGAAAGGGATTTAATTCCGAGTCTCTACCTTCATATTCGGTCTTGAATTCTTCTGCGTGAAGGAATGGAATGCAATATCGCCTTTGCCATTTTCACCATGTAATATATGCAAAATCCTTCACCACATAAATCAAGGTCCAAGAGCCAAATCTTGAGTGTGACGTCGCCGCATGAAACAAAGTGTCATTGTTATAATCTGA
The DNA here is from genome assembly GCA_015708895.1 of Populus ilicifolia. Classification (NCBI taxonomy): domain Eukaryota; kingdom Viridiplantae; phylum Streptophyta; class Magnoliopsida; order Malpighiales; family Salicaceae; genus Populus; species Populus ilicifolia. The sequence continues at coordinate 29,563 of SRLM01000490.1, read as the reverse complement.
AGGGCAGATTTTCATCAAGGTGTGATTCTGGTTGTCTGTTTTCGTTTTTTTTTTTCTTTTTTCTTGTCTTTTATTTATAATTTAATTAGCCTTGATAATTTCTTTATTATTCCACGTTCCACACGCTCTTTAGTTTAATTAATTTAGGCACGGCGTGATTTTTTCTTAACAAAAAAAAAAATCACTATTATCACTATAAAATTTCATAGTTTTACCAACAAAAATATTTTATCAGTATATAATTAAAAGTTTATTAGTAATTTATTTATCAATGTTTTTATTGACAGAACACGCCTGTTAACTTTTTGTTCATCAGTAATACCACCGTTCATCGCTATATCAGTTGGCAACAAAACAAAAATTTGCCAATGATTTTACATAAGAAAATTGTCCATCAAAATTTTTTTTCTTGTTAAAATATACCGATGAATTTATCCTGTTGGTGATAGTGTAACATACTGATAGATACATACCATCGATAAAGTTGTCGATGAGCATTTAAAATGTCGACCGAAGGTATCCATCTATGTATCTATCGGTCATTGTGGTAGGTAATGTAAAATATTGATGGATACAATCCATTGGTAAAATTATCGGTGAGTGTGAAATCCCAACCGAATATATCCATCAGTAAATTTATTTGTGAATGTGACAGCTATTGTCAAATGTCGACGGATATAAAAAAAATTATCATGATTATTTTTAAATATGTTTTTTTAATTATTTAGAATACATAATATTAAATTATATAAATTAATGCTAATAAAAAACCAATTATGCAAATAAATTTTTTATTAAACATCAAAAGAAAAAAAATAAAGTTAAATAATATTCATTACAAATTGAATGTGTTTCAAAAAAATATATTAAATGAACTACTGAAGGTAAATAATATTTATTACAAATTAATATAAAGGTGAAGGAGAAGGAGGAGGAGGAGGCTAGTGGTTAAACGACCAAAAAGGATGAGGCGCGCATGTTTGACCACTTTATGATGCCACCATGTTCATGACCATTTCGTGAAGTTGTTCATGATTCGCCTATTATTGTGCATGCTTCGCTTTAGGTTATGCATACTCCGCTGATAGGTGATTGTATTTTTTGATGAGCTGAGCCGTGTGTTGCTGCAAGACCACGAACTCCTTAAATTCAGTGCTCGATACTGATTGGGAGCTTCTAATAGTTGAAACACTATGGGTCCCCTGCAAGTTCTCAGCTATAGTGTTGAAGAGCCTATAAACCTGATTTTTATCAGGTCCCCCAAACGATCTAACCTCCACCCGTAGATCCAGATTGAAATCTGAATGGGTCAAGGGATTGTCCCCATATATCTACTTCAACAGGCTATTATAGGTCTCCTGAAAATAAAAAAAAATCATCATATTCGATTCAATAAAAATAATAATTTACAAAATAAAATGGTTGAACAAATATACCACGAAGTGTTAAGTATGGTTGTCAACAAACTGTTGTGCCGTATTTTGGCGGTTTTGACTTAGCATGTGTGTCTCCCCAAAGAGCTCCATCAGGCTCGACTCACGTTCAAGAGACATAGTCTATAATGAAAAAAATTAATGAACAACAAATTAATTTAATGATATATTTTATTTAAATTAATTTTACAATCCTTTTCATATATGCAACAAACAAAACATAGTCGACGGTGTGCGTTGTTATTGAGCCATGAATTGATCGATTCTGGTTGCTAAAACCAAACTGTGAGTGTTATGTGAACCATTTAAACATCACGTGCTTAAGATAGCATGACCATATATCTTTCAGGATATATATTAGATTGAAATCCTTCCAAATCGCTACATCATTCCAGCCTTGAAGATTCTTATCTCTCACAAGTTGTTTTGCCTTTTTTTATGCTTCATACAAAAAATCACACAACCTACTTTTATAACGAGAAATTACATTTTGAAACATAGATTTTTGTCTAAAAAGTGTCTTGTATTGTTTTTTATGTTACCTAGTTGCTGCGTGTTTTTCTTACATTCTCCTTATAACAATATCTTGCACACTCTCCCTGTCGAATTTATCCCATGTATAAATAATTAATTTTAAATTAAAATAATAATTTATTTATAATTATATTAATAATTTATTAAAATATGTTGGAAATTAAAAATTAACACTAGCCTCAAATCTGTCAAATCATGCATTGATTTGATGTATCTATTCAGGATGTCTGGATTCTTGAGTCCATTGAAATAATAGAATTTCCATCGATGATTTAAATGCCGATCATATTACTCGGGCATCCTCAATGTTTATGAATTTAAAAATAAACTAAATTAATGAAATATTGATTAGTTATTCATAAATCATGTTATAATTTAAAAGAAAAAACTAAAACCTTAACAAATATACATTGAAAGGTCATCCTTCTACTGTATCTCATACTTGCGGGTGAATTGATTCCTCTACAAAGGCATGTCATCTCTGTGTTGTGAACTCGCGTTAGAAAAGATAGCATCACTTGACGATGTAGGTAATATAGGTGCCTCTTCGCTTGAGAGGCACCTAAGGATACGTCATCTTCGCTACTAGAAGAACTAGCTGCAAGTATACGTGAGCGACCAACTCTGGTTTTCATTCTACACATCTACACAATTATATGTAAATAATTATATAATTAAAATTGAATGTTAAAAAACATTCGATAGCGCTTCCCCTATAATGGATACTACCTTAATCTACAAATTTGTAAATATTGACAAAAGTCATAACCAATTGAGTCCATCTATACTAATATTGTATATAACATAACATCTATACATATAACATCAATACTAATTACAAGGTAAATTCAACATTAACATCATATTCAATCATTTCAAAAAATACAAATAATAAAAAATATTCAATAATTTCAAAAAAAAAACTCTAGACTTACAATTAAAATTAATGCAAATAATTAAACACAAATCATGCAATAGTGTAGTAAAATTACTAATTATTCCAACATATTCAATTATTTATCCTAAGTAAATTCAACATTAACAATTACAATTCAACAAATTATTCAATCATTATATAACTACAAACAATAAAAAAATATTCAATAATTTCATAAAAAAAACTCTAGACTAACAATTAATATTAATGCAAATAATTAAACACAAATCATAAAATAATATAGTAAAATTATTGATTATTCCAATGTATTCAATTATAATTCAATAAAATATATTCAATAATTTTTTTTAAAAAAAAACCATAGACTAACAATTAAAATCAATGGAAATAACTAAACACAAATCATGCAATAATTGAGTAAAATTACTAATTATTCCAACATATTCAATTACTAATTCTAATTAAATATTAACAATTATAATTCAACAAATTATTCAATAATTATGCCAATACAACAAAACAAATATTCAAAAAATTCAAAAAAAAAAACTATAGACTTTAGGAATGAAATATGCTTACCTGATTTCAAAACTTTATCAATATTATAAAAATACACCAAAACAAAAAACATAACAAAAATAAAAATAGATAAAATAAAAGAAATCCTTAAAATAAAATGAAATAGAGGAAACACACACCTTTTAATTTGATGAAGATTCTTGAAGAAATTATGAAGGAAATGCGAGGAAATTGTGAAGGAAATGAAGGAAAAAATCGAAGAACATGGAGGTTAAGAACGGAGTAGATGAAAAAATAAACTGAAATGGTGGTTGCTGGGATATATAGGGCAGTTTAACTAATGGATTCACTGATGGTAATTAAAAATAATATTATTTTAATTTATTTCATTGGTGAAGTTTTGAAAATCCGTTGGTAATTTTTGTATTTCACATCAATGTTTTGTATTACCCTCCATATTTTTTGTTGTTCATCGGTAATTTTATCGATAAAATAACACAGTCAGAGATGCATTTAATGCACCACTCTTTGGAATTCTCACAGTTTGTCATGGATGTTGTTGGTAATAATGACCTGCCACCAACATACTGGCAGATTAAAATCCGTCGGTATGGACATCAGTGATAATGACATTTCAAGTAATTATTTTTCAACTCTTTTTGAAATGCTGATGGATGTGTATTTGTCGATGAAAGTCACAATTCAAGTAATTATTTTTAAACTTTTTATGAAAAGCTAATGGATGTGAATCCATTGGTATGGATGTCCGTGATAATGGCATTTCAAGTAATATTTTTTCAACTCTCTATGAAATGCTAATGGATGTGAATCCATTGGTATGGACATCAATGATAACGGTATTTTAACTAATTATTTTGATTACTAAATTGTCCATCACACAAAACAATAATAATAATGCTTAAACAATAAACTTATAAAATAAATATTTCATGTTACAAAATATATCAACCTTTATATATATTACATGATAAAAATGTTTTACACAGGGCTTTATTTTGATAGTTAGTCTGAATTTTCTTATTCATGATCATCAATTGAATAGTCATCACCTTCATCACAATCTTTAATATGGATATCATCATCTTCATCGGCATTTGGTTGTCCGCTAGAGCTTAAAACAACATTTAACTCCTCCATCTTAATATCAATAAGATTATTATTGAAAACATAAAAATTTGAATTTTTTTCCAAGTCAATCGATGGAGCAACTCCATATGGTTCAACCAACTCATTAACTTGAAAGACTTCATCTCACATACTTGTGTCTTCGTTCTAATCCTGAACAAGCTTGACATGACCCTTAGGTTTTGTTTTTAAAATGAACAACCAATCCACTCTTGATTGATCTTTTCTAAAAGAAGGGATGTATATGAAATAAATTTGTTGATATTGTTTTGTGAAAACAAAGACATCGTTTACATTGTGAAGTCTAGTTTTTGAGTTGATTTCGACCAGACCATAGTGTGGATTAACTTTGATTCCTCTTTCAATCATGTCATATCAATAACATTTGAATAAAAACATTATATTCTACTCGCTATGATATTGTTGTTCGATGACCTCTTGTAATCTACCATAGTAGTCAACTTCTAACTCACTACTAGTCAATCCTTTAACACAAATATCATTATTGTATGTCTTTCTACCATGTTTGCATTCTTTAGTATGGAAAATAGATCCATTAATGAAATACCCATTATAGCACTTAACTTTTCTTTTAGGGCCCAAGCTTAGTGAAGATAATGACTTAACAACACTTCTTCTCATTTGATAAACCTTGCATATAATGTACATCAATGAACAATAAACAAGAGTCATATAATGACATGGATACAATAATTTTACATGTGTTCTGAACTATGTGGCAAATTCTTCATCTTATAATAAAAAGATTTGGGATTCGGTCAGCTGTAACTTATTAGAAAGCAAATATTATCGATATTCCCTACAAGTAGTAATGAGTGTATTATATTACAACATATAATTAGCAGTATATTATTGATAAATTTTAATTAGTAGTACATATATATACACTTACTGAATAAAAGATCTTAGCTCATCACAGTTAAATAGAACATAATTGTGTGCTTTTTTGAATCTATTTCTTACAAATATCTTTCTCTTATGGCATTTTTAGGTGTGGGTCATCCAGAATTGGAGAATATTAACAAGTTCCCATCGGAAGACACTTCACCGTCATCATCATCCTTTGGAACGTGATTGATTTTTGTTCTCAAATGAGGTTTGAAATAGTATAAGATAAGTGTTGAGATCTCCTCAATAATATAGGCGTTACATATCGAAGCATCAACATGCACCTTGTTCTTAACCTTTTTCTTGAGATTGAATAAGTACCTGTATTGAATTAATCAAATATTTTCAATAAAGAAAAACAAAGAAAATACTTTTTATATATGAATTACATTGCAACTATAATATCTAACCATTTGAATAGGTATATCCATCTATACTGAACCGATCCTCTAACTTTTACCTCGAATGATAGATGTACGGGGAGATGTTTCTTTAAGTTAAAAACTGATGGAGGGAATATCATTTCAAGTTTGCATAATGTCTTTATGATATTCTTTTCAAGCCTCTCAATATGATCAACATTCTACTTGCTAAAGCATAAATCTCTAAAGAAATGACTGATATCCGTGAGTGTATCACATATCCCTATTAACAACAAATCACAAAAAGCTAATAGGATGAGTGTTTGTATAAACACGTGGCAATTATGACTCTTTATTCCATACAATCTGCATTCCTTTATATTAACCAGCCTCAATATGTTCGAGATATGTCCATTCAAAAAACACAAACTCTTAAGTTATTTGTAGACTAGTAGTTGATGTTTTTCTCTAATACAAAGCTTGCTCGTGGTTTTGCCACCCATGACTCATCACAAACCAACTCTATATTTTTACAGTTATAAAACAATAATACATCCAATCTAGCCTTGATGTTGTTCTTTATCTTTCCCTTCACACCCATAACGGTGTTGAAAATGTTTTTAAACACGTTCTTTTCATTGTACATGACGTTAAGGTTATGACGAAGAAGATTGACCTTCCAATAAGAAAGCTTCCAAAAGATACTTTGCTTGATCCAATTATTGGTCAAACCAAAACTAGGGAACTTCTACTTACCTGATTGGAGACCAAATACAATGTCAGCATACTTTGAAACAACATTATATAATTCTTCACTAGAAAGATACGGGAGTGCAACATCCTTTTCAACTCTGCCAATAAAGTAATATTTTTTTATTTTTTTACCTATGATTATGTGGTAAAAAATGATGGTGACAATAAAAAAAAAGCTTTACCTCTATTTGTTAGCGTGAATGCCTTGTTGTTTTCCATGCAGTATGAACATGTTAGTTTTTAATGCATGCTACAACCAGAAAGCATTCCATAAGCTGGAAAATCATTAATAGTCCATATTAAAATCGCCCTCATAAGAAAATTTTGTTTCCTTGATATATCATAAGTCAAAGCTCCGAAGGACCGCAACTGCGTTAACTCATAAATTAACGATCGAAGACAAACATCTATATTTCGACCCGGGTTGCTCAGACTTGGTATAACCATAGATAAAAACATGAACTTCAGCCTCATACATATCCCCTGTGGCAAGTTGTAAACCGTTAGTATGACTAGCCATCAAGAATAAAAAGCAGGAAATGATCCGAATGGGTTGAATTTGTTTGTACATAACCCAAGACACACATTCCTTGATTTAGTTAAAAAGTGATGATGCACATTGTTAAAGTGTTTTCAGGCTTCACTGTCAAAAGGATGCACCATTACTCCATCAACCACATCATATGATTGGTGCCATGTCATATGCTCAACGGTCCTTGGTGACATGAATAACCTCTGTAGTTTAGATGTGATTAAGAAGTATCTGAGTTTTTTACATGTCACTAGAGTCTTTTCCCTATCAGTTATAGGTTTGTAATAGGAATGCTCGCATGTCATACACTTAGTCATCTTAGCATTTTCAAAGTAATATAATATGCAGAAGTTAGGGCACCTATCAATTTTCTGGTATCTTAAAATGAGGGGTTTCATTACGGACTTTCTAGCATAGAAGTTCTCTTTTAGCTTATTCCTTTCAGGTAAAATGCTTCTTACCCATTCAATAATCTTGTCATACCCGGCCTTACTCAACCAGTGATCTGACTTGATAGTGAACACCTGTGCTACAACCAGTAATTTACTGTGGTTCGTACAATCATCTCATAATGGTTTATCAGAATCTTTCAACAAATCAAAAAACTTAACTGCATTTGTATTAGGTCCTTCTTCTATAATTATATATTGACTGGCATTACCTTGATTCATTCTCATTGTATCTATAACCATATTCCTGTAAGAATTAGTGTTGTCATTTACCACTTCATGTATGTTGCTAGCACTAGAAGTTGACCCAACCACCCTTTCTCCTATTCTCCTCTTACTGACAAAACTTCTTTGTATGCATTCCAACACTGGTAATTCTTCATAAATCCTTTGGATAGAAGATGCATCATTACAATATCTAGATGCATATACCTTTTATTTTGACATTTCCTGCATATACACCTAATACTGCCCCTAGTAAAATTTCTAGAAATAGATATTGCGAAAGTAATAAAACCCTAAACCTCGTTACAATAATCCATCTTCCGCAATCCTTAGGGTGAATCTCGATACATCCATGAGCGATCATCCATGACTTTTATCAAACCTCTATAAAATTATGATGACAACATGTATTAATTAACTATATTAAGTAAATAAATTTGTAAAAATATTGGTTTACCTCAAGATTATCCAACAAACCAATTACAACTTCTCATAAATATTAAATATTCATAATCAATTATCAATGTCTATACAAATTAATATATATATATATATATATATAAATTTACACAAATTACAACTTCGCAATACCATTAATAAAAATTAAAACGGACCCATTAAACAATCTATTAATTATTTCAAAACAACATTGTAATTCAGTAATTCAATAAAGTTTCAACAATTTACAAACAAATGCAATCCTACAAAATCTAAAACAAATCACAATAAGTATAAAATTATACATTCATATACTACAAATTTATTTGAGAAATAATAATAAAATTAACATGTATATCTACAAATAAAATATATATACTAAAAAAATTAACATTTAAATGTTAAAATTTTTAAAAATAGAATTACTTACAAAAAAATGATAAAAATTCATCGGTAAATCAAAACACATATACTGTGACGAGAAGACTTCAAGAAATATGACTTGTTGTGCTGAGAAGAGGGAGATTCTTTTTTTTTTGAGGGGGGGCTGGTTGTTTGTAGTTGGGGAGAGTTGGGATGAGGAAGAAGAAGGAGAAATAGAAGAGGAGGGGCTCGAAAGACTAAGGATATATTAAATTTTTCTAATGGATTCCCCGATAGACATATTCAATTTGTGATTCCATCAGCTGGTTTGTCAATAAACAGGGCATTTTAAATCTCTCAGTGATTTCGTGGGCATTTTCATATGTGAATTAGTCACATCAATGTACAGAGCTAACGTTTTGAATCCTTCAGTAATTTTATTGGTAAAAAAATACTCTTCATGTTAGCGAACTGTCCCTTTTTTATATTTTCTACATTCCGTCGGTCCATCGATAATTACCGACGGAATTTTGGCTTTAGTATTTACCGACTAATTTACTAGCGAATTAAATTCGGTCGATAATAATGATCTTAAATTATAAACAAAATAATTTTATTGATATTAAATGAACTTCTGTTAATGAACATGGATTTATACTTTATCATCAATAACTTCTTCTCTATGTTAGTAAGCAGAAGATGGACAGCTAGATACTAAGGGATTGCAAATATTTTTATTTTGATAAGAACAGATTAAAGGGAATCCTTTAAGGTAATAATTATCTTCTAAATATGCTAACACTAGCTAGGTGAAAGTACAGCAACGAAACCCACCTTGCAATTACTTCATGGACACTAAAGCATGTCCTTTGAGTCCTGGTTTAGCGATTTCCAGTGGGACAGTAATATCAGTTAAAGGCATCTTCCATTTAGGGCTAAAGTGCCTTGCTCCTCCCCTTCAATGCGATTAATTCGGTATTTTGGCCGGCAATTATTTTCCAGTGTCATCAGTTAGCTCGAATATTCCATCAAAAAGAGGAAGAAAACGACAAAGCTGGCTTGTAATTTTATATTTTAGTCACTGTCACTCGGAAAGAATCTACTTGTAAAGAAAACCACACTGACACAGCTATGTATAAGCTCATAAAATCAACATCATTGTTGCCTAAATATTCGAAACCCAACGAGTGGGATTTTATGCGTAGAACACCTTGAAAAAAATGAAAGCAGTGTAGACGGGGGACCAAAGGGAAAAGAAGTGTCAGCGGTATGGCAGCTTCATTCTATTTACAGATATCTTGGCCCATCAAGACATGGGCAATTAATTTTTCAACAGCTTAATTTATTAATTAATAAAGCACTGAGCAACCAAGGAGCACGACGTATTCAGCAAATTACAGCAGCGCAGTATTTTTCTTGAAAAAAGAACTAGAAAATCACCCAAGAACAACTCAATAATGGAAGACATAAACGTTATACTCCACAATAGCATCACCAGTTTTGAAGTCAAGGTCATGCGTTTTTGCCTGAGCATAGCCTCTCGCAAACCTGAAAAGCCCACTCCCACCAACAACTGGCATCTCTCTAATGCCAGAAAACACACTGTTTCGCCCCAGAATGCTAAGGGTGCTACCATTATACTTCCCTTCCGTGAAAACAAAGTTTAATGCCATCAAAAAACTAAGTTCACTTTGTGATGCAGATGCATAAATCCCCTGTGCTCTTCCCACAAGCTTGGAGCTGATCTCGGGCTTCACGGTCAAAGGGTCATCCATCATTGTGACCAGTCCAAACGATGAGAAAGAATTCTTAGTCATGGATGCTCGGGCAACTGGAACAGCACTGGGGTTGCTTCCACTGACTATGTCATGAAAGTAGAAGTGGAGGTGGCTTAGTTTCTCTCGCTTGAGGCCTAGGGTTTTTGGAGATAAGTTTCTTGAGAAACTTTCAGATTTTGCTGCAGTAAGGGTCAAGGAGATAAGAATAACGTCGAAGAGAAAAATGAAGGAACTAGTAGCATTTGCGAAGATTTTGGCCATAGTGAATCAGAACAAATTAATGTTTGGCGGAGAAAGGAAAGAAGGTTACTAAATGGGCGTGGGTGGGACTTTTATATATAGCCAGTGAGTATGGAGTTTAATTACCATTAGGTCCTTCTCTTCCAAGAAATCTTGTATTTTAGCCTCTTCTTTGTGATAAAAAAATATATATAAAATGCAAGATTTGATGTCATGGAGTTGTCCGTGGTGCAAGACTAATAGCCCCGTGTCCCACAGTTGTATTTTTTTGCTTACTCTATAATAATAATAGAGTAAATTACGAAAGTTATTTTTTTCAATTTACAATAAATTTTTGAAAAAGAAAAAAAGAAAGAGCCAGGTATTAAATTTATGACTAATTGATTATTAAAACTCTAAATATTATATTAAAAAATCATTTCAACTCAATAATTTAATTTATTAAATAAAATTTAAATAATAAAATTTATATTATTCTTTTCAACTAACAAAGTCATTAAACCAATTGTTAAGGCAAGAAAAGGAAAAATGTATACGTTTGACAAAGAAATTACTCTGGACCTTCCAACACGAGTCAATTTGACAAAGAAAATATAAATCGAATCCATGGATGTTCAAGAACTCAATGTTGAATACTGAGACCATAAAACAAGGAAAAGGTGTTGAAATTTCCAAGCTACCCATCACCCCCCTTTCCACTGGACAGATTGCAGTTGCACTCGGGCCGTTGGATATAAAGACAGTGCAGATGGAGCCATGTGGAAAGTGAAAGGTCTTTGACTGCCAAGGTCTCAAGAAGACATCCTGACAAGTCTATTGGACCACTTGTATTATTCCTCCAACATAAAAAAAGAAAAAACAAAAAAGAAAAAAAAAGCACTTGTGAATATTTGCTTTCATGATATTCTGCCTCGAACTTACGGATGCTTCGAGGAAAAGATTAATCCAATGATAAATTGCTAGCAGCAATGGTTTATTTAGAGGTAACAATGAAAGCACATAAAAGTCAGAAATGGAACATGAAACAACTATAGAAATTATACTTCCGTGCAATAGTTATGCCCTGGGGACATGCTTTCCACCAACTCTTGAAGCACATCTTGGAGAGTTCCACTCTAGATTTTATGATCTTGATCCATTTTCTGTGTCCCGTCATCAAGATATACCATTCTAAGAAGGCCTAAGTTGCCATAAATTGATCAGTTCTCTATACCCACACATGATGTAGCTTGATTTATAAGTCTTACGGTATCCATATTCATCACAGGTTGATCCAAGTAATTGTTTCATTTGATTACCTTTTAAATTTATTTTTTAAAAATTATCGGTTTAAATCTTATAAATTTTAAGGTTTTAAACAACTTACATGATCATAACTTAAAAACCTATAAAATTAGTTAAAGTGTACGCAAATTGATCTCAATATTAACTTTAATAATAATAAAAAAAAAACAAGTGCCCTATCTTCCCCAATTGCATATTTGTAAGAAAATAAAAGGATAAATAATTTAACAACAAAAAAATAAAATATATTACATTACAACATGAACTAAAAAAATTCATAGTTAATGTAGGCTTCATGAGCTTCAATTATAAATTATAATAATAATAAAAAAAGTGCTTCTTTTTTATTCACGTTGGTTATTAATTTTTTTTATTGCATCTATTTTATGAGTCTGGTTTGAATATTTTATGAGTTAATGATTCTATATTTGTGATTTTATGAAATTTAATTAAAGGTTTTTGTTAGATTTTAAAACTTGGTTGAATGTCACGCTTAATAAGATATAGAGTAATTAAAATTTCCATAAATTAAGATTCTTGATACCTATAAATGATGTAGCGTGATTTATTAGTTACTAACTTATCTTAGGTTATCCATAGAATCACAATTACACATACAGGGCTGAGTAAACAAATTGAATAATTGATTGAATTGAAAAACTAGAAAAACATTAATTAAAAAAATTAAACCGGTAAAAATACTGAATTAACCAATTATAAAATCATAAAAGATTTTCAATTCAATTCAATTTTGGTTTCAAAGTCTAAAACTAATGGAATTAAACCAAACTGAACCGGCTATGTTCAACTAGGCTAGCACTTGAAAAAAAAATATAAACAACATATTTCTTCTAACCCTAAACTTAAATCAGCATTCTTAGCCGCCCCCTCCCCCTCCTGCTATTTATCTCTCATCTCTCAAATCTGTTTTCTCCTCCTCAATGCTCTATAATTATTAGATTATTCTAGAAAGGGAAGACCTAGATGAGGAATTAAATAAAAAGAAAAGGTATCTAAGCCTATTAGTAGGCTGGGATATAATTTTCAAAAATTAAAATGTTAAGAGGGAACTTAATTAGTTAAAATAATAAGAGAAATGACTTCTCCTGTTTGAAGAAGATAAAGATGGATTGTAAGGATTTATATAGATTTTTTGCAATTGATTTTCTTTGGCTCAAATAATGATAATGTGATGGTTTTACACTTTAATAACTTTTTTATTTATTTTGCAGTCAAATTACTTCTTTCTTTTCCTTTTATTTTGTGTATTTTTTTTTGGTGGGTTTAACTTCTAGGTAAGGATTTATAAAAAAAATAAAAATTAGAGTTGATTTTTTGGCAAATGGAAGCAAGTCCAAAAATAAAAGCTCTAAAAAATATGGTCAATAAAAAGTCTAGAAAAAAATAATTTTGGTTTGAACCAATTTGAAAGGGAAAAAACCAAATTAAACAAAACTAAAATTAATTGGTTTGAATTGCTTTTTGATTCGATTCAAAAACTTGGAAAAAAAATTAATTTAGTTATTTATTTTGATCCAAAATTGAACCGGATTGAAAATACTCAACCCTAGATAAACCCCAATCAAATGCCCTATCTACCCCATTGCTTGGGTTTTTTTTTTTCCAATGGTGTCAAGGGTCCTTTTCTAATATATAATTAATATATCATCTATTTAAGCAGAAACATATCATCTTATTATTCAAATTCTAGCAATTTTCAATCACTGAAAAGTCATGGTCTAAGTTTTTTTAATATAAAAAACCCAAGTTTCAATTTGTTTTCACCTTGAAACATCCAGAAAACATCATATGACCTTTAATAAATTGATTTTCAATCTCAGATCATCATTTATTCACTTTAAAATTGGAAATCTAATCAAATAAATTTGGCCCTATTTGTTTTTGCATTTGAAAAGCGCTTTTAAAAAAATTATTTTTTATTTAAATTAATAATTTTAATGTGTTGATATCTAAAATATTTTTAAAATAAAAAATTATTATTTTGATACATTTCTAAGAGAAAAACACTTTAAAAAACAACCACAATCACTCTCTCAAACAAGCAAAAAAAAAATATTTTTACAAGTCTCGACTAAAGTTTTTTTTTCATGTTCAAAGAGAAACACCATTGATGTCAAGATTAGCTTATTTATAGTTGGAATGTGGCTTATTAAACCTTGTCATTCTTTTCTCTCCCTTTTATAACAACTTTTTCTCCTATCTCTTAATATCCAGGAAGTAAAATGTATAATCTTAAAACAAACGAACCAAATTAAAAAAAGAAGAAGAAATAATCAAAGACCAAAAGTTTTCCTTTCCTTATATAAGTAAAAGATCCAAAACATTATTTTTATGTTAATTTTGCTCCTTATTATTTGAATTTTTTGTAATATTAACTTAAAATTCAATTATGTAATATCATTCTTTATTTTAATGTCACAATACTTCATGACACCTTAAATATGCTAGAATATTCGAATTAAAACAAATGATAGAACTTAAAATCATGCTAACATAATGTGAGAGAATGTAATTAAAAATAAATAAAGTTTAATAATTTTTTATTGTATGATTTTTCTAGCACAAGAAAAAAAGATAATCAGTGTGAATTGTAAATATAGTAATGCACAATGCATTTTTCTTTGTCTACACTATCATGCCCTCCTTGTGAGGGTGTGGCATCATGATGACACTTTTTAGAAAGTGTTTTAGAATGATCTTTAATTGGATAAGAGAGTTGTTACCTAAGATTATAGTTAATAGAAACCCTAATCAGTCTTTTAAAGATTATGGGTAAGGAACTACTTATATAAATGAAAGATATTAGCACCTATAGTACACTCTACTTAAGATATATTGTATTTTTTTTTCACTTTGTTTACCATGGTATAATGATGTCTTTATTTTAGCCTACTATGGTGGGTTTGTCACTATGAACAAATCTTGGTTTTCTAGGTCAAAAACTTGATCTAAAATAATGAAATGTCCGTAATTATCATTGAGTTTTTTTTCGAGGTGAAATTGAAACTCGTATTTTTTTTATCCTTATATTATGAGTGAATGAGCTATGTTATTCCTAATAATATTTTAGATATTAATCCTATACCAGTCTTTTATCCTTATATTAAAGAAAGTAATAATAAATTATTATTCCTAATAATATTTTAGATATTAACCTATTTTAGGGTTTTTTATCCTTATATTATAAGTGAATAGTGTGTTTTTTTCTTGCAAAAAAATTAATAATTATGAAATATAGGTTAAAATCCTTTGAAATTTTACAAACTTGTTATAAAATTCATACCAAAGTGCACGTGCTCTAATATATTTTTTTAAGGATGTTTGGCCATATGAAAGAAAAAAAGACATATGGCCAAAAATCCTTAAAAAATATTAGAGCATTTCTAAAAGAACTTTTTTTTATATTTTTCTCATTTTTTTAGGCTTTACTTGGCAAAAATCCTTTTTTCATATAATAAAATTATCAAAATAAGCTTAAGAGAGTGTTTGTCAAACACACCCTTAAACAAAAAAACCTTTTAGTAAAAATATTGCCAGTCAAATAAGGCCTTAGCTATTTGACTTCATTTTAACCTGACTAAGTTGAACCAATTAGGTTGATCTGAAATTCTTAAATTCAATTATAAACTAAACCAAAGATTTGAGTTTGGCCTGAAAACAAACAAGAAAAAAAAAAGCAAAGCCAAAAACATATTAAACATAAAAAAACTCAAAAATTCTTGAACAAAACAAATTAAATGCAATAATAATAATAATAATAATAATAATAATAATAATAATAATAATAATAATAATAAACATTTAAAGAGAACCCATCAATATAAATCAATATTTACACCATATTTCATGAAATAAAAAGGACAAAAGGGATGGAAATCAATCACTAAATAATAATAAAACATCAAACATAGACGATTATCAACCAATAATCATGATTTAGTCAAAATAGATTTCAGTTTAAAATTGAAATCTTATGATTAAAATCCTTAGAAAACTTATGATTAATGCAAATAAATCTTAGATTATTGTCTAATGATGTCATATAAAGGTGAAGATACAACAAAATGGACAAGAATTAGTTCAAATCATAAAGTTAAAACAATGTTATTTTCAAGAATACAAAAAATACGAAGAATACCACCTTGTAACCCAAAAATAACCCAGAAACCCAACAAACTATCAAGCCTTCAAAACTGATATTTTTTACTTCTAAAACATGTTTTCTTCATTCTAACAAGTCATAATATTATAATCTAACATATTTGAATAAAAAAAACTAACAAATAATATCCAAACATCAAAATCATGAAAAGAAATTCTAATCTTTAAAATTATCACCTTAAAACAACCTATATATATTTATGAAATTTGGATTTAAGTTTTTTATAAACCTCTAATAATACCTAACTGAAATCTAGAAACCTGCATCAGCCAACATAGAAAAACATCATAGCTTTGATGCCATATTTGACAGATTTTAAAATCACTTTATTTTATCAAAACTCACCCAACAAATATCAACTAAATATTCAGAAACATCAATAAACAACTTAGAGCAAGATTTAAACAATAAAACAATTTTTTTTTATGTATTAATCAAAATCAAAACTAAAGAACATCATAACAATAAAACATGTTCAAAAACACTTTTAAACATGTAAAACAAGCTAGAGATGTGTCTTATGGACATCACCCACTAGGTTAGTGAAGGATTATGCATTCCCAAGACTTATAATAGTTATTTCCTTTCTTGCTTTGAAAACTCAATATTTTGCTCAAACTTTAACTTATTCTTTTAGCTTTTATATATCAAGCAATAAACTTGATTATGAATGAACTTTAAAAATAAGTTTTTTTTTCTTTTTTCTTCCTTGTTACCTTTTTTTTTTCCTTTCAGCCTTGATTTTTCAAGTGTTATTTATAAGGTTTTAAATTAGAATTTTTATTGATTTAATCAAAGATTGATCTTTATTCATCAAAGCTTGGCCCTCTTATCAAAATGAGAGAGTTTTATGTATGTTTTATAGTTGTGTGTTATATATATATATGTTAGTTTTACAATGGTAGTTTTGCAACAAACTTGATTTTGAAGATTTTGGTTGTTTTTCCAAACTTGGAAACCAATGAGCTTGTTTTCTAGCCTTTAGATCTTGATAGAAACATGTCTAGTATTTGATAAGAACCTATTGAGAAGGCTTGCAATGTGAATATATGAAAAACAAATTATGGTCTTGTGAAATAAGACTCACAATTATCAACAATTGAATTACTCACTTTTGAGATTTTGTTGGAGCAACTTCAATATCGTCATCATTGAAGAACACCTGAATTTGGTAGAGGGCACACCTTCCATTTCAATTAAACTTTACTTGATTTCGAGGTCTATAACTTCACATCCATTCGCTTGAAAGTGTCAACTTAATCAACCAAGAATCTAAAAAATATAGTGATGACTGATTATGCATAAGATGTTGTTGAGTTCATTAAAGAAAATAACATATAAATATTTGTTAAGAATAGTTGATCTTTGTAAAAGGTATGTTTCACAGTTAAGTGGTGGTAGTTACAACTTCAAAGGTGGTTGAAAACATCATATTCATTAATTGCTTTTAATAAAGGTGCCTATTCGATCAACTAAAGCTATCAAAGAAAAAGATAAATAGTGGCTGAACAACATATCATTTAGGTTATCACTTTAATTTTTTTTTTTGATTTAGTTTTGCTTCTTTTAATTATAATTGTTTTATTTATATTGAATATTTCTAATTTAATTTAATTTTTTATTTCATCCCTAGTTATTTGATTTTGTTATTTTTTTTCAAATTTGGTTCTTATTTTTTTAATTTTTTTTTGGTTTTCAATCAATTTCTTGATTTTTTTTTTGTTTTTCTTCAATTCCATCCTTGATCATTTCTTTTCATTGAATTTTTATGTCAAGTTTAGTGCCAATTCTTTTAATGTTTTTAATTAATTTTTGTCAATTCCATCCCTAAACATTTAATTTCATTTTAATTTTCCCTTAACATTTAATTTTAGTTGGTTCTTGTATTGAATTTAGCACTAATTTTTTTATTTTTCATTGACTTTCCCCCCTTTAATTTTATCTCTTAATATTTGTTTGGTTAAGAATTTCACCTTTTTTTTCAAGTTTATCTTCAATAGAGTTACCCTAAACTCATGACCCGAGACAAGCATCATCTTTTTTCAAAGCATTTTTTTGCAAATATTTTTTGCTGGTATTTTTTTATTTTGGTATCTATGGTGTCATCCCAATTTCACATATATTTGATTTGTTCACCCGGATTAGCTATTTGATACGCTCGAGACCTTTCTTTTAATATGTTTTTATATGTTTCCATCACATTGCCATGTGTATATTTTTTTATATATTTTTTAATGTGTTCGGTCTTTTGTAATATTTTTTATGTTATGGGTTCATTTTTGTTTATATTTATCATTTAAGGCATGAGTTTTTGAGGGTGAATTTATCTTTTATTAATGTAAAGAAAAAAATTTAGCGAGCATAATCAGGTAAATATCCTATCTTTACAGTTTCTTTCTTGGTTATTGCTAATAATTTTTTTTATTTATATAAATGGTTATAAATTTATTTATAGTTAGATAATTGCATAAACTTTTCAAATGACACTTTTATTTTTTCACGTAAAAAACACATTAGAACAATCTATATACTATATACTTGGGCTTTTTTTTTAATACAACTTGCATACCAAATGAATATATTTTTCTCTTTTTTATCTTTACACTTTTTTTGGAAAAAATATTTTTTTTTATGTTTTACACTGGCTCTATTTTTACCATTTTTGTTATTCTTTTGAAATATTTTTAATGTTTTTTTCTTTACACTTTTTGTTTTCGGAAATCTATTCTACATAGACTAAGGAAATGATATTTCACTATAGCAATTATAATAATATTCTATTTTTTAGCTATACTAAAAATTAGTTTGAAATCTTATATATTTTTATTAGTATATATAATTTTTATTATATATAAACATCCACTTTGTGATTTACAGTTTTATTTTTCACTTAATGTAAGAGAATACATTAATAGCATCTATACATTAATTTTTTTATATTAAAAAAAAATATTTAACCTACAGCTAGACAAGTGAATAGTTCTCATAGCTATTCTGATTTATAATTATAATTTTTTTAAATAAATTTAAAAAACTTATATTTTATTTTTTACATTTTGCTAAAAAAATTTATCCCATCTGCAGTGAATCGCAATTAGCATAGCTAGTCTTACCTCATTGCCAAATACACCCCTAATTCTCCTCGGTAAGCAGTAGCCATGTAGTATGAACCAATTATAAAACTAGATGGGCCTATTTATGTGTTGGGCTTTTGATTTTTGCTTTCTCTGTTGCCTGTAGGTTTTGAATTGCAGGGTGCAGCAAGCGAGCGCTGCGAGCGTCTTATTTTGGTGAGAGTGAGGCTACAAATTGGTGGTGGGTCAATGGGGACTAGAGAGGTATACGAGCAGAAATTAAGAACCGGAAATCTCTATCACGATCCTACTATCAAACCTGGACTCGGTTCCCCTCGCTGCCCTCGCTGTCTTTCTCTCCTAAACCCTGTTTCTGTACCTACTCATCTTCAATCTCTCTCTCCTTTTCCCCTTCTTCTTTAAATGATGTAAAAAAACGTAAACAACCCGCTGATTTTCAACTTTTTCTTCTTTTTCGGTGCAGGCAAAGGGAGAATGGACCATTACCTCTATTTTACATGACGCAACCGCTGTGGTCAGTTTTTTTTTTTGAATTTCTGTTTCATCCAATTTTCAATTTTTTGCTCGATTTCTGTTTAATTAAACTCCTTTTTTAGTTGTTTTCATGCTCTTTCAATTTCTTTTCTGTTTTTTTACTTTTCGAGATAAGTTGATTTTGAGGATTTTATATAGGAAAACTTCGAATCCTTAATGTATTTTCTAGAATTACTATAGCTGATGATTTAATTTAAATCTCTTTTTCTCGTCATTGAATTGAATAGGCTGGCTCGGGTATTGGTGGAATGCTTAGTGCAGTTCATGGTTTCAATACCGGTAACAATTAAAAATCCCTTGTCTTGGTGAATTTTGCTGTTGTTTTCGCTTAGTGTTTCTGTTAAGTACGCTCTTTTATTTCAGGGATTCCATTCCTTCAGAATCGATTGAAGGGACCAAAGTGGCTTCCTTTTCTAGTCGGGGTACATCTATTATCCTTATTTGTTTCTGCTTTTTGAATCTTTTGACTCACTTATGCCTGCCACTTGTTTTTGGCAAATATCAATGAATCAGGACACGCTTACTCAGTTTGTTAATGCGTTGTTTTACTTGCAGCTTCCTCCACTGCTTGCCGTTTCGGCTGCCAGTGCTGCATTTGGAGGTAGGCGTAACCTCTGTTACTGTGATTGATTTATTGCAACATTTTTTCTCAGCATATGAAATGGATAAGTGGGCTGTCTTGATTCTACAATTTTATTTTATCTTATCTTATTATTTTCCTATAACCATTTTCTGAAAATGGAAATGAGCTCAGGAACTTAAATTTTTTTCTGTTGCCATATTACCCTCTACATGCTATTTCCTGAAAATAAAATATTTTTCTTTTCCTCATATCTTTTCTCTTCTAACATATACTAATTCTCAGTTGCCCCTCAAGTGCTTGATATTGTGATGGGCGATATCAATCAAAGGATCAGTTAGTCCCAATGAACCAAACAATTCAAAGAATTTCAGTTTCAAAAAAGAAAAGTAAAGACAAAAATTGCAAACATCTAGGTGTTAAGTAAATGCTACTGGTTTATTGTAATTCAAGCTAAAGAGTATAATGATGTATATGATCTGATCGATTGTGTAAGGCATGCTGTAGCAATGGAACCAGGGAAAATATATGATCTGGTTTATTGCAAACATACAGCTCATGAAAGTACGAGCTTGAAGAGTCTCAATGCAATCCAATTAGTTGCTGGCTTATGGATCATAGGGAGGTTGGCTTGAGAGCCCAAATGGGGCCAAACCCTTGGTTTCTTTCTGCAATAGCATGTCATGTCACTTGATGAGAAATGAGGGGACTAGGCTGATGTACCTCTATCATTCTTGTGGAAGTTTCATCATCTGAGGCAGTAACAAGTAGCAATAGCATGGTGAAATGAAAAACTTAAGAGGGTAATTGTCCTATTTGAGCTGAATGAGTTTCCAACGTCCTTAAAGTTGTGGGATCCCTAAAGGTTAGCTTCTTGGATTTGGACAAGTACGAGAGGAAGTTCCTAACAGTTTTGGGTTAAGGGTATGTGACAGGGTTAGTGAAGCATTTGTACTCCGTACTAGGTTCCTTTGCAGGTACTAGACTGCCCAGGTGCTTAGTCTTCTAACTGGCTACTACTGGGTGCTCGCAGAGCATTTTTTTAAGGGGGTATATTGTACCATGTATCTTATTAATACAAACAAGGACTGTTATTGAATTTCTCGTATGTTCCACGTTTTCTTTCCATGTCTTGTTGACTAAAATAGTGGATTTATGGAGTGTTTAAACTCTGCATTAGTGTTTTTTTTTTTTAAAAAAAAAATGTATATTGACATGATTGACAAAACAAACATCTTATACTAAAGCACTTCATCATCTTGACCGTGTATTTTCGTTTGCTGATTTGCTTTCTCGAGTTAGATTTACATGTATTCTTATCTTTTCTACAATTTACATTATTGAATTGCGTGTTGAATTATAAATTTGTAGGTTATGTGCTACCAAAGTTTGCTCAACTTACTGTAACATCGTATTATGCTTCCTCGAGTGCCTCTCATTATGGGATTTCACTCCTCACCCGACATATTGAAGAGTCCTATACTTCCCGAGCTCAGCAAGAAAAGCTCAGATGATGTCTTGCAGGTGCACGTACAAGAGAATTTACTTTCCTCAATTTTGTAAGCAGGTTCAATTGTTTGAATGGATGCATGAATGTGTAGATGCTGTAATTTCTGACTTTTACATTTCTGCATTTTCTAGTATTAAATTTGCCATGCTAAAATATTGTTTCAAGATGCTGTTGGGGTGCTCATCCAACCATTTTGATTGTAAAGGTATTGATAACAAATTCGCTTTGTTTGGATGGCAGATGTTATGAACATGGACGACTGTTATAGAATGGTATAAAGTGTCAAATATAGGGATAACAACTATTACTTTACAAGCTTTGGAATGCACCTTATATTATTATACAATGTACTAAAAAGAGTTTGGTCTTCAGAAAAAGTGCAGGCGACTGTTTGGGCGTCCTTATAATTTCTCCGTGACCTACACTGTTCATTTTTACAGTATTTTTTTTTTAATGTTTTGCTTATCAAACTTTATTATTATTATTTTATAATTCCATCATTCTAAGTTATATTAGCATGGTTTTATGTGATGTGATTTTTTCCCCGCTTGGCATGCTCATATATTTGAAGTATCAAAGAACATTCTGCTGGAGTTAAATTAAAGATTGTTCATTGATGTGATGAACGAGAATTTTAGGTTATAGTTTAACAAAAAATTAAAATAATAGGGATGACATTTAACACAAGAAAAAAAACAAAAAGCTTTTGTTTTTAATGTGAAAAACTTCAATTTCATTTCATTTTCAGCTACACAAATTCTTACATTGCAGCTCGGGTTAATTTTTGGCCAAAAATAAAATAAAAATTAAAGATATTAATATTTTAAGAAGATTAAGAAAAATCTAAGAAATTAATAATTAAAAAGATTGCACGTGTGTTGTTTAAGCAGAGACATGTAAAATAAACAAAAAGACAAAATACTGTGAAATGGGTATTATTATTTAATTTAATTAAAAAATAAAATTCTTTTAAAAAAAAGTTAGAATCTTGAAAAAACATATGAGATAATCCTTCTACTTTTAAAACCAAACCACGTAAAAAATCCTATAGAAAGAATAAAAAAAAAATGTTGTTAGATGATAAAAAAAAAAACTTAAAAAAAGAAGGAAAAAACAAAGTTTAAGTAAACCTAAATTTAGGTTAATCTTTTAAACTTGTATCTTGTTAAATTGTAGATTTAAACTTGTATCTTGTATCTTGATCTTCAGATTAAGATCATGCTTTTTCTTTCTCTTTTTTTTTTTTATTTTTGTATTGCTTATGTTTTGTTTTTATTAATATTAAGTTTATGCTTTTCATTTTCTTTCATTTCCTTTACTTAGTTAACTTTTATCTTATTTATATTCTTTTTTATTTATTTATTTTTCTTTCATTATATTTAGGTAAGTTTATTATATCAAGGTAAAAAGTTTACACTAATTGTGTAAGAATAAATATAGTGTAAACTCAATATAGACTTTAATGTTTAATACTAACATGTTTTGTATTTGTTATCTTGTTCACTTTTTAATACTGCTTGTTAAATAATTAGTCTAGATTTATGTTATATAACACTTGTTATAACAAATGCTTGACACTTTTATTTCCCAACCATATGGCATAACCTACACCTATACTATGAAAAGAATTTGAGTTGTTGTTAATATAAGTTATATTCATGAATATCTAACAATATTTATAAGTATTAACATTAATCGAATAAGATAACTAATGTAATCATATTAAAATTTATAATCTGATTTGAACGGTTTTCAATTGAATAATAAGAGTTTATACTATACTTGTTTGACATACCATTAGCGGATCCTCTAACTTTGATATTTGTTGTTATCATTGTTTAAATCCTTACGTTAATCTTCCATCTCAAAGTTCTCTTCTTCTTCTTCTTATTTATTATTATTATTATTATTATTATTACTACTACTACTACCACTACTACTATTAGTATTGTTGTTGTTGTTATTATATTATTGTTATTTATAATTTATATAATTATCTTTCCTGTGATTCGACTTCAATCTTGTTGGGTTATTTATTACTTCGACACTCTTGCACTTGGAAAAAGATATCAATCTTTTGGTCATGTCATTTTGTTTTAAAGATAGATATGTTTTTTTAACATAAAACCTATTAGTCATTACAAAAATGAATGGACTTAAATAGCTTTTTTGAATTTTGATTCTACAATGTAATTACCTTATTACTATTGAAATCAAAATATATTAAACTTTAGTCAAGGGACTCTTTTTAACTTAATTTTAAAATAGTTAAGTTACTTCATTGTCCTTGGAATTTAAAAAGTTTTGTCTCTAATTTAAGATTTCTTTTAATTTTAAAATAGTTAAGTTACTCTTTTTATCTTTTATGTAAAAAATCCTATAGAAAGAATAAAAAAAAAATGTTGTTAGATGATAAAAAAAAACTTAAAAAAAGAAGGAAAAAACAAAGTTTAAGTAAACCTAAATTTAGGTTAATCTTTTAAACTTGTATCTTGTTAAATTGTAGATTTAAACTTGTATCTTGTTAAATTGTAGATTTAGATCAAATTAAAAAGCTTAACGCTTATATAATTAAATATATGAGGTTGAAATAAATAAAGTTAATTTAATTAATAAACAAAATTTCTTTTAAAAAAGTTAAATTTAACATTAAATATATAAGAGGATAAAATTAATTTAAATAATGAATAAAATTTCTTTTATAAAAACTAAATTTATCAAAGACCTGAAAAAAATTAGAGGTAACCTTTTTTATTCTAAAAAGAAAGATAAAACTCATTAAAAAACAAATAAAAAGAATATTAGAGGATGATTTCACAAAAAAGCTTAGAAGAAAAGGAAAACATTTGAGTGAACTTTGTAATCTATTAAATTGTCAATCTTGGTTCAATTTAGAAGCTAAACACATAAAACAATTAAATTTTAGAGGATAAAATCAATTAATTTAATTTAATTAACAAAATTCCTTTAAAAAAACTAAATTAACAAAGACAAAAAAAAAACCAAGGCAATTCGTGTTATTTTCAAAAAAATAAAAAATATCAAAGAAAATAAATAACAAAATATTAGAGGATAAGGGAAACAAAATCTTAAAAAGTTTTAAAAAAATCAAGAAAATCAATGTCAACTTCATAAATTAAGATTAATATTTCAAACTTACAACCCATTAAATTTTAGATTTGGGCTTAATTAAGAAGTTAAAACCTGACCAATTAAATATTGTAAAATTAAATAAAAAAATCATTCTAAAAAAATCTTGCATGGTAGAAAATATCGATACAAAAGAATTAAATTTGATAGGAAAAAAATTGAAGAATGATGAAATTATATATATAAAAAATGAAATTTCAAAAACCATCTTTAATGAAAAAAATAGAAACCAAATCTGACAAATAAAAAAAACCAATTGGTGATAAAATTGAAAAAAATTATAATAAAGAGAATATGAATGAAATCTTACAAACCTTCAAGTTTAGTTTGAGTTCTTTGAAAGCTAGTATAAAAATCAAGTAGAAGAAAGGGAAAGATTGAAAAAAAAGAAGATAACACGCGTCAAACATGTAACAATTATGCCACATACACTACTTGTACATGAAAAGACACCAAGATGCATTGGTTGCTAGAGGTAAGATTTTATATATTTATAAAATCACCTTAATACTCCTAATGTTGGTAACTACCAAATAAAAAAAATGTAAAAGATAAAAGAAATTTTAAATTAGAGACAAAACTTTTTAAATTCCAAGGACAATGAAGTAACTTAACTATTTTAAAATTAAGTTAAAAAGAGTCCCTTGACTAAAGTTTAATATATTTTGATTTCAATAGTAATAAGGTAATTACATTGTAGAATCAAAATTCAAAAAAGCTATTTAAGTCCATTCATTTTTGTAATGACTAATAGGTTTTATGTTAAAAAAACATATCTATCTTTAAAACAAAATGACATGACCAAAAGATTGATATCTTTTTCCAAGTGCAAGAGTGTCGAAGTAATAAATAACCCAACAAGATTGAAGTCGAATCACAGGAAAGATAATTATATAAATTATAAATAACAATAATATAATAACAACAACAACAATACTAATAGTAGTAGTGGTAGTAGTAGTAGTAATAATAATAATAATAATAATAATAAATAAGAAGAAGAAGAAGAGAACTTTGAGATGGAAGATTAACGTAAGGATTTAAACAATGATAACAACAAATATCAAAGTTAGAGGATCCGCTAATGGTATGTCAAACATGTATAGTATAAACTCTTATTATTCAATTGAAAACCACACATAAAGAACGTTCAAATCAGATTATAAATTTTAATATGATTACATTAGTTATCTTATTCGATTAATGTTAATACTTATAAATATTGTTAGATATTCATGATTATAACTTATATTAACAACAACGCAAGTTCTTTTCATAGTATAGGTGTAGGTTATGCCATATGGTTGGGAAATAAAAGTGTCAAGCATTTGTTATACCAAGTGTTATATAACATAAATCTAGACTAATTATTTAACAAGCAGTATTAAAAAGTGAACAAGATAACAATAAGATTTGATGAAAGAATATAAATAAGATAAAAGTTAACTATAAATAAGATAAAAGTTAACTAAGTAAAGGAAATGAAAGTTACCTAAATAATGAAAGTGAACAAGATAACAATATTTAACTTACCTAAATATAATGAAAGAAAAATAAAATGAAAGAAAAGAATATAAATAAGATAAAAGTTAACTAAGTAAAGGAAATGAAAGAAAATGAAAAGCATAAACTTAATATTAATAAA
This sequence comes from Populus ilicifolia, assembly GCA_015708895.1. Classification (NCBI taxonomy): domain Eukaryota; kingdom Viridiplantae; phylum Streptophyta; class Magnoliopsida; order Malpighiales; family Salicaceae; genus Populus; species Populus ilicifolia. The sequence continues at coordinate 3,003 of SRLM01000490.1, read as the reverse complement.
AACAAAACATAAGCAATACAGAAAGAAAAAGCATGATCTTAATCTGGAGATTAAGATGCCTAAGTGCATGACAAATACCTCTTTTTATAGGCTAAAATTAAGAACTATTGATTTGATGACTAATGATGAGTGGGTGACCAACTCTTGACTTAGTGACAATTCTTTTCTTCTTTTGTCTGCCCAAAATATTATTGATAACATCAGAATTGGAACTACTTGAAAACATGAAAGTTGTAGGAAATTATCTCAGGTTTTCATAAAAAAAAAATAATGGAGGTTTTTTGGACTCCTAAAACTCAAGTTATAGGCTAAACACTGAATATTGTTCGAGCTGCAGGACAGATACAAGCTTCTTTGTTATAGCTATAATTTGGACATGAAAATAACTTTTTTAAATCTTGAGCTCCATATTAAAGTTGTAGGCATGTGTCTTACTTTTCCATCCATATAAAGTAGACCTAAATCCAATATCTGGACTACCCAATTATTAAACAGTATTTCAGTTTGAACTGCATCAACATTTCTTTTCTAAGTTTGGTCATCTCTTTGTCCTTTCAATTTCAATTCTTAAACTATTAATCAATCTTTTTATTTATGTCATAGGCCTATATTTAAAATAATCATTTACCACAAATTAAAGGTATTTTATATTATTAGATATGTTATTATAAAACATGCTTTATTTAAGGAGTTATTGATACTTCAAATGCAAAATAATGATATAAAATATTGATAAAAATACACTTTTAAGTACTAATCATAAAGTTATATAATTTTGCTAATCAAGAATTTTTATTTTTTTTACTTTGACAATCTATAAATTGATAGTGAAATGTAAGTGTGTGCATTAGAAAACCCTTTTTGCTATAATTTATGTATTACTTGGTTTTTATTTTAGCTTTTTATATTTTAATTTAAAACTTTAGTTTTTTCACATTTCAATCCTTAGATGTTAAAAGATGATAGAGAAAGTTGTCATGAAATGTTTAGGCAAGGAGAGAGAGTGTTTAGACAATGACATTCAAGTAAAAACAAAATCAATCATGTTTTAATGAGTTGTTTTTTGAAAAAAAGATTTCAATCACAGTGATTTTGTTTTTAAAATGTTATAAAAAGGATCAAAATTTATGAATTTTATGTTGATTTGATTTTATTAAAGGTTTTTAAGTGGGATAAATGTTTTTTAAGCTTCAAAATGGCTTTCTAAATAGGTTTTGATTTTATATTTCTATGTTAAAACCAGTTAAAATTTAAATTTATATGATTCAAAAACTTGTACCTTAACTTTATCCTAACTTGATAACATGATAT